>CM077148.1:113918553-114056663 GCA_039583875.1 Platanthera guangdongensis | reverse complement strand
AGGGAAATATCCATGTCTGAATCTGCACAAAAATATTGAGTAGAGAACAGAATTCGTCGACCTGGGTTCAGAGTTCGTAGAGCTGAGAAGTTATGTTCGTCGACCAAATAATTATTGTTCGTTGAGCTGAGATCCAAGATCATCGACCTAAGAACTGCTAACTGCTTTCTCAAGAACCTTGCCAATTCTGTGCATCAAGATCGTCGAGCTGAGAATCTAAGTTCGTCGACTTGTGTTCAGAGAAATGTTTCTTGGACTTTAGAATGTTGAAGTAGAATGTCCAGAAATCGTCGACCTGAGAACTGAGTTCGTCGAGTGAGAACTTGAATTCGTCGACTGAGTTTAGAGAAGTGTTTCTAGACTCAGAATATTGAGATGTTTCTGGACTTAAAATATTGAGGTAGACCATCCAGAAATCATCGTCCTGAGAACCAAATTCGTCGAGCTGATATTCTAACTTCGTCGACTGGGGTTCAGGGAAAGGAATTCTAGACTTGGAATGTTGAAGTATAGTGTCCAGAGATCGTTGACCTGAGAACCAAGTTCGTCGAGCTCAGCTCAGAGAATTGTCTCTGAGTTCGCCGAGCTAAGCACGACTTTCATCGAGCTGAGTTCGACGAACATCAAACTCATTTTCTTGAGTCTTTGAAATTTCTCTAAGTCTTGAGTCTTCTGTAGTCTGTAGATGGCTGGTCCATGTAGTGTTGATTCTAAGGACATGGCCTAAACTCTAGGACACAACATGACCCTGGCTATACATGTTGGGTCAAACATCCTAGTTTAGTGAACCTAGCCCAAATCCAACTAGGGATCCAACAATATCCCCCTATTTGGGTGAGGTTACTAAATACAGACACAAAATAATCACAAAGCATGAAAACATATATTTGGCAGGAAATTTTAAAATATGCAGCAGATATATATGTATAGAAAGCTTTATATCAGGAAAATAAAAAACAGTTTTAAGATAACAAAAAGACTAAAATAGTTCATAATTTATTTCTTCTTCTTTTGCTCCTTGGGTTTAACCTCCTTAGCTTTATCTCCAAGTTGAGTAAACTTGATTTCCCTGTTAGGATTTGCTGCTTGAGTTTTTGTCATTGTCATATCAGTAGCTCCAATGATATTAAGGGAGGTAGCTCTTGGCACTACAGCTTCTGGATGCAGTTTCATATAATCATCAACATTAAAGAATTTGTTAGCTTTAGCAAACCTGTTGAGTTCTTCCTTCTTGTATTTGGACATTGTAGTGTATTCAAAGGAATCCTTCCCTTCAGCTTTTGCTTTGTTAATCATTGATAGGCCAACCAATTCTTGGAACCTGGCCATCCTTGCAGTTGTAGCTGTCTCTGGGTCCTCAAAAGGTACAAGAGAGGAGGCAGGTCTCTTTGGGCTTTCAACTTTCTGATGTTCAGTGATTTGTTACTGTTGTTGTTGATGATGTTGTTTGCCTGATGAATAATTCCTCTGCTGGCTGCTTCCTGAAGAAGAAGATCTACCCTACTGTCTTTGATATGTTTGATAATGGGTAGACCTTTGAGATGAAGTGCCTGAAGCACCAGCAGCAGGTGGAGGAGGAGGAGGAGGGTCTTTCTTGAATCTTTGAGGAGGAGGTGAGTATTTCCTACTTTTCTTTCTCTCTTTCTGTTGGTTCTTGGATAACCACATTCATGCTGGCATGCCCTTGTATGGTGTGATTTTCTGAAGTATATAATAGAGAGTATCATTTGTTGGATTGGGTTTTGGAGCAGGAGGTGGAGGGGCTTTCCTCTTCTTGGAGACTTTCTTTTTAGACTTGGGCTCATCATCAGAATCCTCTTCATCATCTTCATCATCAGAAGAGTCTTGAGGATTATCATATAGTGCATTTATTTCTTTCAGAGCCTCTGTAGATATCAAGAGTTTTTCTGCCTGGGAAGGAGCTAGAGCTGGAGAACTGTACATATCAGTGCTTTCAGCAACTATTTTATTCTCTTCTTCTACATCAGCCATGATCAATTCATCAAGATCAGGCATTGGAGAGTCATCCAGAACAAAAGTTGGAGCAAAAATGTCTCTAGGAGGGGATGCAACAATGAGGGAATCAGATTTTGGTGGAGATGGAATGGATGGAGCCTCTAGAACATCAAAACTAGCCTTAAGTTGCATGGCAACCTTGGGGCTTATTGAAGAGGTATATGGGACTATAGCCAAAGATGGCTTAATGCTATACTCTGGAAGTTCATTCAAATAAGGTGTATCAAAAGTGCTCAACAAATTCAAAAGATCAACTGTGGGATTTATAATATAATCACCAACACTGTCTATCTCAGCCAAAACAGGCTCATCCATATCAGTATCTGATTCTATTAAATCTATTATGTCAGAAGGATCTGCTACATCTTCTGAAGAGGCAGTCATGAAAGAATCAAGTTCTGCTGCTGCTGCTGCTTTTTCTACTGCTGCTGCTGTTTCTACTGCTACATTCACTAGAACTTCTTCATCATGAAGCATCTCCCCCTGACTGGCTGCAGAAGGTCCTGGAGCCAGTCCCCCAGAAGAAGGGACAGGGGATAGAGAAGCAACTGTGACAGAGAGATTTTTGATGGAAGCAGTGAGAGGAGCTAGAGAATGAGTTAGAATATTTTGAAGAGTGGGAGAGATGAAAGCAAGCAAATCCTTAGCAATATCAGAGAAATTTAAATAAAGGGATTTCAGAGCAGTGGAGGAGTAGGGATTGTGGTGACCACAATTTGAACAAACATAAAATGCACTAGACATATGTTGGGGGTGTGTGGTCAGGTGCAGAAGATGGAATTTCAGTTGTGGGGATGGATTCTTGATGTGGGGATGATGGGGGAATCACTAGATTGAATGTGTGGGAGGAGATAAATGTGTCAGGATCTATGGTAGTTAAATGAGGTGGAAGAGGGGATTGATGTGGGGATGGTTGTGGTGATTGGGAAGGAGAGTGTTGTATGGATTCCTGAATGGGGGAAGATGGGATTTCAGTTGATTGGATTGCAGTGAGATTTATTTGAGGAGAGGACGGAGGTGGAGAATGTGCAGGAGATGGAACTGGTGTAGAAATGTGAAGTGGTTGTTGTTGTTGATGTTGAGGAGAAGAAGCAATGTTGGAGTTGGAGGGGGCCTCTTCTGGGGTTAGAGGAGCGGCTGTGACAGCCCTAGTGCTTTCAGAAGGCCTGGAGGAGGAAGAAGCCTTGGTTGGCTTGGTGATCCTCCTTTCCCATCTGCCAAAGAGAGCAGAGGTGAGCCTCTTGGAGACATTCATGAACACTGTTGTTGATACCAAGTGTTCAGAAGCCCTTTCTTGCAGAAAAATCCCCAGTATCCGACCGAAGCAAACTTCTTTCTTGGTGTTTTTCCTCTTAATCAAATCAAACAGTAATTGTCCCCAATTAATTCTTTTCTTCTCCACTAATGCAGCCATCACTAAAAACTGCTGCCTGGTTATATAATCATGTGCTGTGTGTTTTCCTAACAACACTTTGCCGACCACATCAGCTAAGAACTTGTATTCAGCCAACAAGTTCTTCTTGAGCAGTTTGTTGGGGTTATTGCCATAGTGACCCATTTTATTTAACATATCATTATACTTATCATCATCTAGTTCAATGTCTTCTTCACCATTTAGCAGATCGAAAATGTCGGTTAATATAATTGGGGAGAGAGAGACTGAGTTACCTGCAATTGTTCCTGTCATGGAATCATCGGTTGGTGTGGAAGTAAAAACCCATTCTTTAACCTCAGTCATTGCAATCTTGATTCTAGCCGTCATGAACTTTTTCAGTTGTTGGTCTTCAAACAACTTCAAGATTTCCACGAAGATTTTATTAGAGAACTGGAAGGAATCAAAATCGATGTCAAATCTAATGTCAAATTTCATTGTAGAGTAAGCAGTAGCCTGAATCGCCGTGGTGCACCTGCAAGAGAAAAACAAAGATCAAGTGCTATGAAACTGAAAATGCGGGACGTAGGTCGAAGAAAAACCTAGATATATGGTTTTTCAGAATATGAATCGACAAACTCCGTTCCACGAAAAATAAATAATTCTTCGATCTGAGGTCGACAAAAGATTTTGTAGTTAAATAATTCATCGAGCTTAGCTTGAAGATTTGAGAACATTTCGTCGAGCTCCATTCGATGAAAGTTTTTGAAGCAGATTCATTGGTCTCCGTTCGACGAATACTTCACTCACAGAGAGTTTGTCGATCTCCGTTCGACGAAGATCTCAAGAACTTTTCCCAGTTCATCGAACTCCGTTCGACAAACTTTAAAAAATTCGTCGAGCATAGACATAAATTAAATCAAAGCTTCTCCATTGATCATTCCAAGCTGATTTATAAAGAACAAGTGATTTCTTTCATCCAAGGGTTTGCTGAAAATATCTGCTCTTTATAAATCAGTGTAGATATAAACAAGTTTAATTTTGTTTTTGTCTACACACTCTCTAATGAAATGATATCTAATATCTATATGTTTAGTCCTACTGTGATGGACTGGATTTTGTGCTATGAATATAGCACTTGTGTTATCACATAAGAGAGTTGAATTATTTAAGTTGAACCCATATTCTAGGAGTTGATTCTGAATCCACAGCATCTGGGAACAGTAACTGCCAGCTGCAATGTATTCTACTTCAGCAGTTATGGTAGACACATATGACTGTATCTTGCAGAACCAAGACAGTAATCTCATACCAAAGAACTAGCAAGTCCCTGAGGTACTCTTTCTGTCAACCCTGCATCCAGCAAAGTCAGCATCTGAGTATCCAGTTAACTCAAATTCTGGCTCAGTAGGATACTAGAGTCCTAGAATAGGACAACTCTTTATATATCTCAAAATTCTTTTTAGGAAAACTAGATGAGATTCTTTATAGTTCACTTGGAACCTAGCACAAAGACATGTGACAAACATTATGTCAGGTCTACTTGCTGTAAGGTATAGTAGGGACCCAACAATGCCCCTATATAATTTCTGATCAACAGGTTTCCCATGTTCATCAGTGTATATTACAACATTAGTGGTCATGGGTGTTTTCTTAGCCGAGGCATCAACCATCCCAAACTTTTTAATAAGCTCTTTACCATATTTAGCCTGGGAGATGAAAATACCATCAGGTAGCTACTTCACTTGGAGACCAAGGAAGTAAGAGAGCTCACCCATGCTACTCATTTCAAACTTAGAATGCATGAGGTCAGAAAAGATCTTGCATAATTTAGAATCAGTAGACCCAAATATAATGTCATCTATATATATTTGTACTAACAAAGTTTGATCCTTATGGTGCCTAGTGAACAATGTTTTATCTATAATGCCTCTAGTGAATTTAGGATCTATCAAAAAGCTAGCTAAGGTCTCATACCAAGCTCTTGGAGCTTGCTTTAGACCATAAAGAGCTTTATACAATCTAAAAACATATGAAGGATGGGTTGGAGAGATAAAACCTGGAGGTTGTTCAACATAAACCTCTTCTTTAAGTGCTCCATTCAAAAAGACACTCTTTACATCCATCTGATAGACTTTGAACTTCTTGCAGGCAGCATAGGCAAGGAAGATCCTGATTGCTTCTAACCTTGCAACTGGTGCAAAATTTTGGTCATAGTCTATCCCTTCTTCTTGCCTATAACCTTGAGCAACAAGCCTAGCCTTTTTCCTCACAATTACACCATGGGCATCTAGTTTGTTTCTATATACCCATTTAGTTCCAATGATTGGGTAGTCTTTGGGTCTTGGAACTAAATCCCAAACTCTACATCTCTCAAATTGTTTGAGTTTCTCTTGCATTGCAATGATCTAGTGGGGATCTTGCTCAACATCTTTTATGCATTGAGGCTCAACGTGAGAGAGAAAATAGGCATGCATCACATCTTAGTTGAGTTGATGCCTTGTCTATACACCTACTATTATGTCTCCAATCACTTGAGATCTAGGGTGATCCATTAGTGTGACAAGATCAGTAGATGGAGTTGGTTCAACAAAAACATTTGGATTTAATTCCTCTTGTGGAATAATATCTGCTATTGAAGGAAGTTCAGCTTCTTCCATAAGTTCTTCTTCACTGTCTTCTTCAGCTTGTGGAGGAGGTGATGTAACATCTTGTGGAAGGTTTAACTCTCCCAATTTCTCACATATGTGAGGTACCTGCAAGGTGCTTTTGGTAGAAATTTCTTTCTCCTTGTAAGACATGTTAGCTTCATCAAAAGTCACATGTATTGATTCTTCAATTTTTAGAGAAGATTTGTTAAACACTCTATAAGCCTTGCTTACTTGGGAATATCCTAGAAAAATTCACTCTACAGGCTTAGCCTCAAACTTTCGAATATATTTCTTGTTATTATTATGTATATAACATATGCAACCAAATACTTTAAAATAGGTGATTTTAGGTTTCTTCCATTTGAGTAATTCATAGGGAGTCCTATTCTTAAGTTTATGTATTAAACTTCTGTTCAGTACATAGTTTGTTGTGCTTACAGCCTCTGCCCAAAAGGATAGGGGCATGTAAGCATCTGCAAGTAATGTGCCTGCAGCTTCAATTAGGGTTCTATTCTTCCTTTCAGTTACCCCATTTTGTTGAGGAGTTCTAGGAGCTGAGAAGCAGTGCCAGATACCTTCCTTCTCACAGAACTCAAGCATAAGAAGAGACTCAAACTCTATACCATGATCACTTCTAATCAATGCAACATGCGTTGAGTACTTAATATGTATGGTCCTGAGAAGATCTGTTAGAACTTTGAATGTATCTGACTTAGATCTCAGAAAAAACACCAAAGTGAATCTTGAGAAGTCATCTATAATAACTAGGGTATAGGATTTCCCTCCTAGGCTCTATACAACAGTAGGTCCAAAGAGGTCCATGTGTAGCAATTACAAGATCCTAGGTGAATCACTCTTATTAACTGATTTAAAATTAGATTTAGTTTGCTTGCCTAGTTGACAAGCCCTGCAGAGGCCTTCCTTCTTGTTGGCACCAGAAGGTAAACCTCTCACAAGGCTGTCTTTAGATAGCCTAGAAATGTTTTTCATGTTAACATGTCCTAGCCTTTTATGCCAAAGATCATTTTGATTGCTAACTATTTTAAGTAAACATATATCTGAAGGTGCAGAATGAAAATCTACTATATATATGTTACCTTGTCTATTTCCAATTAAAACAGTTTGCTTTTCTTTATTAGAAATAATACAAGATGTTGAGTTAAAGTGTACCTGATAACCTTCATCACATAATTGGCTTATAGAGATGAGATTATGCTTGAGTCCACTTACATATGTCACCTTTTTGAAAGTGACTGCTCCAATCTTTACTTCTCCAAAGCCCTCTGACCGGCCCCAACTTGAATCACCAAAGATCACCTTTGGTCCCAGCTTGGACTTATAGTTAATTAAATTATCCTTGCTGCCAGTCATATGTTTGGAGCATCCACTGTCTAGATATCATTTTTGGTTAACAACCGGACGACTCTTTTCCTGCAATGAAAACAGTTAGTTGTTCTTGACCCAGGTTACCTTGGGTCCTTTATATTGTTGATAAGAGAAACTAGATATTACTGAAAAATCTGGTTGTGATTTATACCCTAAGGGGTGATATCTTCTAGGAGGAATTGTCCAATCAGCAAGTGGATTAAAAGGTTTACTAGATTGATTTGAGTTGCTGTTATAGTTATAATTTTTATTAAGTCTATCTGGGATCGACGAAAAGTTGTAAGTTCGTCAACCAGAGTTCGACAAAATGGGATGAGATCGTCGATCTCTGCAAAGAGAATGGATATATCCATTTTCTATGCCCCAAGTTCATCGATCTCTGCTCGACGAACCATACATAGTTCGTCGATCGCAGTAAGACGAATTATTACTATATAGATTTGCGTTCAACGTTCATCGACTTGAGTTCGACGAACTGGCCACATTTCGTTGATCTGAGTTCGACGAAATTTGTAGAACTTTGTTTTTACTTGAAGTCTTCTGGTTTCTGTTATTTTGATTTTTAGGTAATTCTTCTGTGGTTTGTTTGTTGTTTATTACCTCTTTACCCATAGCTGCAACAAATCTTATGAGGGTTGATAATATGTTCTTCTTGAGAATGGGGGGTAAACTTGATGATGCACCCAAGCCTAGTTTGCCATTTAGTCTGGCATTGACTGTGCTTATGATGTCCATCAGCTTAAGGCTTCTCCCATTAAGGGATTCCTCAAGTTGTTTGGCCTCACATAGCTCTATTTTTAGAGAATTGATTTTCTCATTAGCTAGAGTTAGTGTTCTTTTTGCTTAGTGTTTTCATAAATCAGGTTTTCTTGATTAGATAATTTTTCTCTAAGTGTTTTGATTTCCTTTTCATAGTTAATTAAATTAATACATAAGGTTTTAAACTCAGTTTTGAAAGTATCATAACTATAATCAAAAGTTAAAAGTACTTGATCAGCTTCTGATTTTGAAGTTCCTTCATTATCAGATTCTTCTTCATCTGATTGACTTCTAGAGGCATCAATGGCCATGCGGCAGACTTCTTTGGCCCTTGCCTCTTCTTCCTCTTCACTTGAACTGTAAGATGTGGATTCATCTTCAGTGTCACTCCATTTTTCAGCTACAAAGCCCTTCTTCTTATTTTTGTATTTGTTGGAAGAAGGCCTGCTGCTGTGTTGTCTTCTTGAGTCCTTTTCTTTTCTTCTTTCTTTCTTCTGATTCTCTGGACACTCTGAGATAAAGTGACCGGGTTTCCTGCAGCCAAAGCAAACTACTTCTTTAGTGAGAGTTTTGTCATACCTTGGCTTATCATCCTATTTGGATGATTTTCTTCTAAAGTCTTTCCTTGCCATTTTGTAAAATCTTTTGGCAAGGAGACTCATTAGCTCTTCATTTATTGTTGAAGCTTCTGTATCCTCAGCAGCCTTGAATGCCAGGTTGTGCTCTTTCCTTGCTGGTGGAGGTATACTTTGTTTAGTTCAATCATCAGTGAACTCAAGACTCTTGACAAGGACATCACCTTAACTGAGGTGAATGACAAGATACTGATGTGCTTCCCCAGTTCATGGGACTCCAGAATCTGGCCAATCAAAGAAGCCAGAAGCATCAATGAGATCTCAATAGAATCTCTGCTAGGCAAGCTGAAGTCATATGAGCAGCTTGTCAAATCAAGAGATGCAGCAGAACAGAAGACAACTACCCCAGTTAGGAAGGAGCAAAGCTTGGCCTTCAAGGTTTCTGAAGACAGTGAAACATCTACCTCAAATGAAGAGTTAATGAGCCTTTTTGCCAAAAGATTCTACAAAATGGCAAGAAAGGACTTTAGAAGAAAATCATCCAGACAGGATGATAAACCCAAATATGACAAGACACCAACTAAGGAGGTTGTGTGTTTTGGATGCAGAAAGCCAGGGCACTATATTTCAGAATGCCCAGAGAATCAGAAAAAGGACAAGGGCAGGGATAAGGATTCCAGAAGAAAACAAAGCAGCAGACCCTCCTCCAACAAGTATAAAAGGAAGGACAAAGGATTTGTTGCTGAGTCCTGGAGTGACATAGAAGAGGAAACATCCTCCTCCAGCTCCAGTGAAGAAGAGGAAGAAGCCAGATCCAAGGAGGTGTGCCTAATGGCAATAGATGCCTCCAGAAGCAACTGTGGATCAGAAGAGGATTCTGAAGATGAAGGTGCCTCAGACTCAGAGGCTGATCAGGTGATTTCTAGTTTTGATTTCAATTCTGACTTGTTTAAAGTAGAGTTTAAAACTATGTGCATGGATCTAATAAACTCAGAGAAAGAGATAAAAACCCTGAGGACTAGACTAAAAAACCTTGAATCTGTCAGCACAGAAAATAGAAAACTAACTGACCAATTGACTCTAGCTAATGAACAGATAATCAAGTTAAAATCTGAATTATGTGAGGCAAAACAACTTGAGCAATCTCTCAATGGGAGAAGCCTCAAGCTGATGGATATCACAAGCACAGTAAATGCCAGATTAAATGGCAGGCTGGGCTTGGGTGCTTCATCAGGTTACCCCCCATAATAAAGAAGAATATACTTTCCACTCTCATAAAGTTTATCACTGCTAAAGGTAAAGAGAAACTAATTGAAAAACCCAGATCAGAAAACAAGTCAAATCCCCTAGACAATAACAACAAAAAAAACAGAAGAAAGCTGTTAAAAACCAAGTTCAGCAGAATTCGTCGAACTTAGATCGACGAAATCCTGCAAGATCGTCGAACCCCGATCGACGAATGCTGAACGCAAACTTCAGAAATAATTATTCGTCCTACTGCGATCGACGAACTGTGTATGGTTCGTCGAGTAGAGGTCGACGAATGTGGGATGCAGAAAATGACCATGGTCATTCTCTGAGTGGAGGTCGACGATCTCATCCCCATTCGTCGAACTCTGGTCGACGATCTTACATTAATTCGTCGATCCCAGAACGACCAAATATAAATAATTTCTCCTATAGAAATTTTAAAACAGCTAACAAGACATTTAATCCAGTAGCTGATTGGATAATCCCACCTAGGAGATATCACCCACTAGGATATAAGTCTCAACCTGCATTATCAGTAATTTCTATTTTTACTTGTCAGCCAAACCAAGGACCCAAGGTAACCTGGGTCAAGAACAATTGAGCTTTATTTTTTGATGCAGGTACAGGTGAAGAACTGTCCAAGGCTAAGTCAGACATGGTACCTGGACAGTGGCTGCTCCAAGCACATGACTCGCAGCAAAGCAAATCTCTCCAACTATAAGTCCAAGCTAGGACCAAAGGTGATATTTGGAGATTCAAAGAGTGGTCAGTCAGAAGGGTATGGAAGAGTAAGCATTGGAGCAGTGACCTTCAAAAAGGTGGCATATGTAAGAGGACTTAAACATAACCTTATATCCATAAGTCAATTATGTGATGAAGGTTATCAGGTACATTTCAACTCTACCTCTTGTTCTATTATAAATGATAAAAACCAAACTATTTTAATTGGACTTAGACAAGGAAACATATATTTAGTAGATTTCATTTCTGCCACAACTGATATTTGTTTACTCAATATCATTAGTAACCAAAATGAGCTATGGCACAAAAGGCTAGGACATGTAAACCTTAAGAACATATCTAGGTTATCTAAAGACAACCTTGTTAGAGGTTTACCTTCTGGTCCCTACAAGAAGGAAAGCCTATGCAAGGCTTGTCAACTAGGCAAGCAAACTAAAACTAGCTTCAAATCCATTAATAAAAGTGATTCACCTAGGATATTGTATCTGCTTCATGTGGATCATTTTGGACCCATTGTAGTACAAAGCCTAGGAGGGAAGTCTTACACCTTAGTTATTGTTGATGATTTCTCCAGATTCAGTTGGGTAGCCTTCCTGAGAGCTAAGTCAGATACATTCAAAGTTCTTACAGATTTTCTCAGGACCATACAGATTGAGTTCTCTACTCATGTTGCATTGATCAAACGTGATCATGACACAGAGTTTGAGTCTCTTCTTATGCATGAGTTCTATGAGAAGGAAGGTATCAGGAAGTGCTTCTCAGCTCCTAGAACTCCCCAACAAAATGGGGTAGCTGAAAGGAAAAATAGGACACTCATTGAAGCTGCAGGTACATTGTTAGCAGATGCTTACATGCCTCTATCCTTTTGGGCAGAAGCTGTAAACACAGCTAACTATGTCCTGAACAGATGTCTTATACATAAACTAAAACATAAGACCCCCTATGAATTACTTAAAGAAAAGAAACCTAAAATCACTTACTTTAAAGTTTTTGGTTGCATATGTTACATCCACACTAATAACAAAAGATACATTAGAAAATTTGAGGCTAAGGCTGAAGAAGGGATTTTTCTAGGATATTCCCAAGTAAGCAAGGCCTATAGGGTTTTCAATAAATCATCCCTTAAAATTGAAGAATCTATCCATGTGTCTTTTGATGAAGCTAACATGTCTTATAAGGAGAAAGACATTTCTACCAATAGTCCTTTGCAGGTTTCACCAATGTGTGAGTCAATGGATGGACTAAACCTTACCCAAGAGGTTCCAACTCATCCCACTCCACAGGCTGCTGAAGATAGTGAAGAAGAAATCCAAGAGGAAGTAACTAAACTTCCATCAATAGCCAGTACCATTCCTCAAGAGGAATTATTTGCAGAAGCTGTTGCTCAACCAACTCCACAAACTGATCTTGTCACACTTAGAGATCACCCCAGATCTCAAGTGATTGGGGACATTTCAGTTGGTGTACAGACAAGACATCAGCTCAATCAAGACTTGATGCATGCCTGTTTTCTCTCTCAAATTAAACCTCTCACCATCCATGAAGCTGAGCAAGATCCCCACTGGATTCTTATAATGCAAGAGGAACTAAATCAGTTTGAGAGATGTAGATTTTGGGATTTAGTTCCAAGACCCCATAACTACCCAGTTATTGGAACCAAATGGGTCTATAGGAACAAATTAGATGCACAAGGGAACATAGTAAGGAACAAGGCTAGACTGGTTGCTCAAGGATACAGGCAAGAAGAAGGAATAGACTATGACCAAACTTTTGCCCCTGTTGCAAGGTTGGAGGCCATTAGAATATTCCTAGCCTATGCAGCATACAAAAAGTTCAAGGTATTCCAGATGGATGTTAAGAGTGCCTTTCTGAATGGTGTACTTCAAGAAGATGTTTATGTAGAACAACCTCCAGGTTTTATCTCTCTAACTCAACCCTCTTATGTTTACATATTGCATAAAGCTCTCTATGGTTTAAAGCAAGCTCCAAGAGCTTGGTATGAGACCCTAGCTAGCTTTCTTTTAGAGCATAAATTTACAAGAGGAACCATAGATAAAACCCTTTTCACTAGACATCATAAGGACCAAATCTTATTGGTACAAATATATGTGGATGACATTATTTTTGGGTCTACTGATCCCAAATTGTGCAAGAGGTTTGCTGACCTCATGCATTCCAAATTTGAGATGAGTAGCATGGGTGAGCTTTCCTACTTCCTTAGTCTCCAAGTGAAGCAGCTCCCTGATGGTATCTTCCTCTCCCAATCTAAGTATGCTAAAGAGCTTATTAAAAAGTTTGGGATGGGTGATGCCTCAGGAATGAAAACACCTATGGCTACCAATGCTGCTGTGGATTCTGATGCAGCAGGGAAACTTGTAGATCAGAAACATTATAGCGCAATTGTTGGATCCCTATTATACTTAACAGCTAGCAGGCCTGACATAATGTTTGCCACATGCCTTTGTGCTAGATTCCAAGTGAATCCTAAAGAATCTCATCTTATTTTTCTAAAAAGAATTTTGAGATATATAAAGAGTTGTCCTAGTTTAGGACTCTAGTATCCTACAGAGTCAAAATTTGAGTTAACTGGATACTCAAATGCTGACTATGCTGGATGTAGAGTGGACAGGAAAAGTACCTCTGGAACTTGCCAGTTCCTGGGTATGAGACTTGTCTCTTGGTTTTGCAAAAAGCAGACATCTGTGTCTACATCAACTGCTGAGGCAGAGTATATGGCTGCTGGCAGATACTGTTCACAGATGCTATGGATACAAAACCAACTCCTAGATCCTGTATATATGAAGCTTCCTTCAGTAGAGATTGCTAAGCCATATTTGGCTATTGTCCAGTATACCTCTCCAGCAAGTCCAGCAGTTGCCAGGCAACTTTGTGCATCCTTTGCTGCTCCCACTGCTGTTCCAACTCCTGTGTCTATTCCAGACATCTGCCCTGTCCTAGATTTTGTCATGGATGATTCTCCCATGCCTGATCTGGATGAGCTCATTCTGGCAGACATTGAAGAAGAGAACAAGGTAGCAGCTACAAGTTCTGTCTCTACTGCTGTTGAACCCTCTCCCTCTGAACCTTCTATTCCCCCTCAAGACAAACCTCTTATCATTCCTGATGCCACTCTGAGGAAGTTGAATGCTTTGTATGATAACCCTCAGAGTTCAAATTTTGATGATGATGATGATGAATCAGATGAGGAGGCTGCTAAAAAGAGAAAGAAGTTGCTCTCTAAGAAAAGGAAGGCTCCTCCTCCTCCTGCTCCCAAGCCTAATCCCTCTGCAGACACTCCATACTATATTCTGCATAATGTTTCTCCTTACAAAGGGATGCCTGCATGGATGTGGCTATCAAAGAACTAGCAAAAAGAGAGGAAGAGGAGTAGGAGATACTCTCCTCCCCCAGTTCATAGATACAGAAAGGATCCTCCTCCTCCTCCTCCTCCAGCAGCAGGTGCCTCTGGCTCTAGCTCTCAGAGATCTGCTCCTATTCAAACTTATCAGAGACAAACAAGGAGATCCTCTGGTGGTAGTCAGCCAAGGCCACCATCTTCAGGCAGTCAACACCTTCAACAACAACAGCAGCAGCACCAGGAATCTAAGGAACATGAAGCTGAAAGGCCCTATTCCCCTCCTGAAGATCCAGAAACAGCCAACACAGCCAGAATGGTAAGGTTCCAAGAGATCATTGGCTTATCTCTAATCAACAAAGCTAAAGCTGAAGGCAAGGACACAACATGCTTAACTACTATGTCTCAATACAGGAGAGATGAACTAAAGAGATTTGGGAAAGCAAACAAGCGACTCAATGTTGATGAGTACATGAATCTTCACCCAGAAGCAGTTGTCCCTAGAGCCACTTCACTGAACATCATAGGGGCAGCTGACATGACTATGACCAAGGCTCAAGCTTCAGATCCAAATAGGGAAATCATTTTCAAGAAGCCAGGAGAAAAAGCACCAGAAGTCAAGCCAAAACAGAAGAAATCAGAGAAGTAATTTTGTGTTCTCTTTTCATTTCTGCTTCTATTTCAGTCTATATCTTGCATTAAAACAAAGCCAGTATGTATATATGTATCTGTTGCATGTGTTGTAAATTCTCTGCCAGATATATCTCTTAATTTTGCTTTGTTTTTCTGTTTGTTCTTTGCTTGGAGTTTCTGTTAGTGACCTCACCCAAATAGGGGGAGATTGTTGGATCCCTAGTTGATTTGGGCTAGGTTCACTGACTTAGGATGTGACCCATCATGTATAGTCTGGGTCAAGTTTTTGTCTTAGAGTCTAGGACAGTCCTCTATCTCAACTACAGATGGATTAACATTCTTCAAGACCATCAGGAACTCCAGATCTATCAGTTTTTCAGACTAAGTGAAATGAGTTCGACGTCCGTCGAACTCAGCTCGACGAAGGGAGCTCTGCGCTCGACGATCGTGAGACAATTCGCAGTGCTGAGCTCGACGAACCTTGTTCTTTGCTCGACGAACACCGGATTCTACTTCAAGCATTCTCAGGACTACTTCAAATTTCTCTAAGTCCAGCTTCATGCTTCGGTCGACGAATTATATTCTGAGCTCGACGAACTTGGACCTCAAGTTCACAGCTTCTCAAGTCGACGAATGCTAATCTCTACTCGACGATTTTTGTGCTCAGAGAATCTGTGTCGACACTTAGGGCTTGTGTCGACACCAGGCGATTTGTGTCGACACCCAGGATTTCAGTCGACACCAGCTTATGTCGACACCAGACAATTTGTGTCGACACCTAGATCAATCTGTCGACACCAGAGGATTTGTGTCGACACCAAGACCAATCTGTCGACACCAATTTGTGTCGGCACAACATTTCAGCAGATGCAGAGTATTTCGTCCAAGTCCAGAACTTTTCTCAGGTCGACGAAGTTTATTCTCAGCTCGAAGAATTTGGTTCTCTGCTCAAAGAATAATGTTTGTCTGATATTGAAGATTGTCTATTCAACGAATGAAGACTGTCAGCTCGACGAACTCAGCTCAGCTCGACGAACTCAGCTCAGCTCGACGAACTCAGCTTAGCTCGACGAACTCTTAACTCTGTTCGACGAATTCTGTTCTTCGGTCGACGATTCCAAACTAGGTCTTCTTCCGTTCCCGTCTCATATCATGGCGCTGATTCCTGGACAATTAATGGCAGTTCTTCATAGTATTCTACCGTTAGGATGCACAGTTAATTATGGATTATTACATGCCATTTTCCCATGGAAACAGTTGGGGAAATAATTAATTGCTGCTTTCTTTCCAGGCCGTCTGTCATTACTGCTCGATATTCAAATTCGAACGTTTTCTATGATAGACAGAGACATACAGAAATAGTCAGGAATACAGATACAACACACCAGACAACAACAAGAAAAAGATAGACAGTGATTCAGACAACACAAGAAAAAGAATTCATTCTTGGCCCAGAGGGAAATTGAACTAGAAGAAGAAGAAGAAGAACATTACATCGATATCAAGAGTCTTCTTCATCTGCTTTTACTCAGGAGAACTTCAAAACAATACATTCATATTAGTTGAAAGAAGTTCCTGAAGACTTTCTCTTGACCAGGAAATCTAGGTCTTTGAAGACCTATCACCCTGAAGCAGTGCTCCAGCATTCTTCCTGATCCATTCTACATCTCAGGGGGAGCAAAGCTGCTAAACAACATTCCACAAGTCTTCTCATTGACTTGAGAAAGAGAAGACCTCATCACCCTCTCACTCAACCTCTGTATAGGGTTTTAATTCCCTTCAAAATTATTCTGGTTGCAAGTCTCCCTCCAAAAGACTTGAGGGTTTGGTTTCTGGGAACCTGATCAAAACCCCATTGGTGCCAGGACACCTGATCAACCCCTTCCTGCAGTGGATTCCTACCAGGGTGGTAGAAGAGTGGACTACACAGATTTGGGGAACCACTATAAAATTCTTGTGTCGTCTGGTTGCTTTCTTTTCCTTTTATTTTCTAGCCTTGCTTTGTGATTGTGCTGTGATTAGTCTATTGCTACTTTTTGGTTTATTGTATTTGCTTCCCTGCACACACACACACACCTAAAATACAACAGCAGTTGTAAAAGTTTTCAAATCACCATATACTCTATTCACCCCCTCTAGAGTATATCAGATCTAGCTGCACTTTCAGGATCATTATCGGGGCCTCAAAGACCACACCATCGATGTTCACTATCAGAATGCAATTGGCCGTAGACTGGATCTCCATCCTGTTGGGGAGGCTCACCCTCCTAATGACTCCCTCAAAGTTCTTGATCTGGTCAAGTTCTCTGACGAACTCCACCGAGATAAAATTATGTGATGCTCCAGTGTCAAATAGTGTGTGGGCAGTCTTGCCACACACCATCATTATCCCTGAGTTAGTTAAGATTATTCTTCTTAGTTATCTGGTTTCTGACTCCTTCCTAGTTCTACATTTTTATGTTCATGTAATCTATCTTCTAGAAAGGGAAAGGAAACTTTTAAATAACGGGCCTACCTGCTATCACCTGATCCGGGTTCCGAGGTTGAGCCAAGTCCAGAGCATATACCTGCCCCCTGTCGTTCCTGCGGTCACCACCCTGAAATCCACGTCCTCGTTCGCATACTCGACCCCCAAACTGTCACGTAGGTGGGGCATCTTGAAGTCCTAGTGGGGGTGCTTCCCCCATGGGCCAGTTCCTCTTAAAGTGCCCCGGCTGGTTGCACCGGAAACAAGTTTGTGCCTCTTCCACTGCTCTCGCATTACCCGTACCTGTCTGCCAGGATCTCCTCTCTTATTCCTCCTCAGGCAATCCCTTCATCTGGGTGCCTTGATCCAGTCCTAACTGAATCTAGGCAAGGGGAGATGCCTCATGAAGTGGTTAGGTTGCCTGCTGCTGCTGTTACTTCTATTCAAGCTCAAGCCTCAACACCACAAGTTGCAGTTTTCTAAATGGACCTCAGGTCATTATTATCAGATTTTGATTCAGTCAATTTCAGCTGTCTTCCAGAGCATACTGCAGTCCAGCCATTTGAAGATCTGTCTAAGGCCATTGTGCCGATTTCAAGCTGTGACACTAGCTTAATTCATTCTTTTATACAGTCCCTTTCTGCTGCTGCTCCTTCAGTTTTTGGTACTGACATTGTTGATATTGCTGTTAATTCTGATGTTTCAGTATCTGAGTACATACATATTATAGAGGCATCTGACCTTGAGCCTACTGTTATTGCTGATGTTATTGCTGATGCTGAACCTGTTGTATCTGAAACTATTTTATTTGTATCTGAATCTGCTGCCCCAATTACTGCTGTATCTACTGCTGCTGTACCTTCCATTTCTGAGAGTGTTACTCCTGAAAGTTTTGTATCTAATGTTGCTGCCACAACTGTTGTCACTACTGTTTCTCCTGCTCAATCACAATAATAGAAAGACTATCTGAGAAGGATTGATGCACTGTATGATGAACAAAGATCAGAAAGTGATCAATATAAGACTGATTCAGATGACTCTTCTGCAACTATTGCAAGAAAAAGAAAGGCCAGAAGCAAGGCTATGAAAAGGGTTCCTCCAACAAAAGTCAAAGATACCAATGATATTCCTTATTACATACTGCATAACTGTCCTATCACAGAACACTGGATGCAATACTCCAAGAATCAATTGAAGGCCATGAAGAAAAAGAGAAAGTATGAGAAAGGTTCCTCTCAGTTCCATCATCCTCCTCCTCCTCCTCCTGATGCAGGTGCAGGTGGTAGCTCTGCTGCTCAACCCTCTGCCAGTAGCCAAACCCCTTATCAGCCTCAAGGAAGATCTCAACATAGGGGAAGTCAATTCAGAGGATACCAATCAAGGAGAGGAAACTATAGAGGAAACCAAAGAGAATTTCAAGTATACTCCAAAGACTATTCCAGGCAGCATCCTTATTCAAGGCAAGGACAAGCTTCCTCTAATACTAAGTGAACAAGGAAGCAAATAATATAAAGTAATCTAAACACAGAATAATCATAATATACAAAGGAATCTAATCACAAGCCACAGCCAGAAACAAAAGAAAAATATGAAACCAGATGACACAAGGAGCTATAGTGGTTCCCCAATCAACCTGGGTACATCCACTCTTCTACCACCATAGGTAGGAATCCACTGCAGGATGAGTTGATCAGGTGTCCTGGGCACCAATGAGCTTTTGATAAGGTGCTCAAAAACCAAACCAGATTTTTTGATCAGGTGTCTTGCCACCAATGAGCTTTTGATAAGGTGCTCAAAAACCAAACACAAACTTTTGAAGGGAGTTTGAAAAACCCTTTACAGCAGAGAGAGAGAGGGAAAGAGATGATCTTCTCTGTCAACAATCAGAGAGAAGATAGTGGATGTTGTCAAAGCTCCCCCTGAGATCAGTAGTTGCTCAGGAAGTGAAGCTTTGCAGTAGGGTGATAGGCCTTCAGAAAGTTGATTTCCAGCAAATGATGATTTCAGCAACAGCTGAATTGTGAGGTGTCTGGAGTCTTGAATGATGATGGCCTTGAACACTTGAATCAAAAGAGATCTGAAGATTTCAGTTTGTTGATCTCCTTTGGTGATGGTGTTCTTGTATGAATCTTTGAGACTGAGAATGTCTGCAACTCTTTCTCTTTCTCTTGTGTAATTGTTGTTGTGAGACATGTTGTTGCAGAGAATATTTTTCTAACTTCTTGTTCTTCTCCTCCAGGAATAATGAAAAATCTTATCTTTTATTCCTTTTTGTCTGAATAGAAATGATCCACTGTCAAGATAGCCGTTGGCCTGTCATAAATGACTTCCTTAATTGCTTTTGTCTTCTTGAGGAAATTCCAATAAAACATTCCTTGATAATTCCTTAAAACTTGCTCCAAATTAATTAAAAAGGGCTACAAGATCTGTGAATTAATTGCTGAGAACAATTCCATAACTGTCTGAATTTGAATCTTGAAGATCGTTGAACTCTTCAGAAAAACGTCGAACTGAGCTCCACTATCGTTGAACTGAGCTCAGAGATTTGGACTTATACAGAAACAGAGATCATCGATCTGAGCTCAACTATCGTCGAACTGAGCTCAGAGATTGAGAACCAAACTGAAGTCAAGATCGTCGATCTGAGCTCGAAGATCGTCGAATGGAGTTCGACGACTTGTTGAAGTTGAGCTCAGATATGGTCGAATGGAGTTCGACGATTCGTCGAAGTGAGCTCACTGATCTTCGAATGAAGTTCGACGATTAGTCGTACTGATCTCGACGAAATGACTTAGTCTTCTGAAACTGAAAATCCTGGTCTTGAGGGCAGCTTCCAAACCTAAGTACTAACCCTTAGACTCAATTCTAGTTGACCTTTAGATCTATACAATGAGGTCAAAACAGGTTTCCTAAGAGACATAGTGATCCTGACCCAAATCAGTAATAGGGTGTTCCAACACAGCATCATATCATCGTGAAGGCCCTTGTAGAATCTCTTTGCATAGCCCGCATTGTTAAACTGATATGAGTCCGCAAAGCGTTTAAGATGGGTGAACTCCTGGTAGTAGTCCAACACCGTCCTACTATCGTGCCTCAACTGTAGGAATCTATCTTCCATCTCATCCCTCGCCGTTGAGGTACAAAATTCTCCAATAGAGCTGCTCTGAACTGCTCCCAGGCGATGTCTGCGCAATCCACTCTAGCAAAGGTGTAGTCTAGTAGTGACTTCCACCATCTCTTCGCATGCGACTCCAAGAAAGAAACTGCCAAAGCCACTACCTCCTCCGTCGGGCATCAAATCCCAGCCAGCTTCTCGTAGATAATGTCTAACCACTCCTCTGTCTGGACTGCTGACTTCGTGCCACGGTAGGATGGAGAAGAAAGCCCCCGAAAAACAATCAACCATTTGGCCCCGGGGTTTAGCTCTGGGGCTGGAGCATGCTGAGCCTTTAAGCCCTCCAAAATGGTCGTTAGAGTCTGCACCATCTCCGTCTGCTGGAATAGAGTCGGGGCCGGCGGGGGTGGAACTATGTTCTGTGCCTGAGGTGTACCATACTGAGGAGTAGGGTTTGTCACAGGTTACAAAGAAAAATTCCAATTGTTAGTTAATGTACAAGTGGAACTGACAAAAAGTGGACTTTTGCATGTGATTTCCCCCTTATGGGCACACAATTGCTTCCGCTGCTAGTTTTTCCTCAAACTAAGCTCGTGTGGGGTGGCCCAAGGTTTTGTGGACATCTTCTCTTGGATCGATGATTCCTCTAATACCAGTTTGTAAGACCCTCTTTTTTTTGCTATGCTAACAAAGTCTTATGCCCAGAACCACCACTTTGCGGTGACACCGACACACGGGAAGGTCGTCACTACAAAATGTCGATTCTGCCGGCAATGAAGATCATCAAGAAGTAAAAGTACAAGTAAGACCAGCAAAGTCCACAATCACATGTAACATATGAATCAGAAATCACAACAAGTCCACATGATAATAAAAATACTGAAATTGAATAGTATAAATAAAAAAGCCAAATGGGCTTAAGCCCGGTACATTAAATCCTCACTACAACCCTCTTACGGAAGCTAAGAAATACTATCAATCACAGAGCTAGAGACTGGTGCTCCCATACTAGACTGGCCCACCTCCAAGTGTACTGTGCATCGCTGGTGTTGCATCTCCTGTTGCTGGTCCCTGTCTCACATCCGGAGCCCCTGAAATGTTTGGTCCACCGACTATTAGTCAAAAGACTAAGCCTGATTTCCCGCACCCCTCCCCCAATGGCTCCTAGGCACCATACAGGAGGAGCGATAGGAAATCTACGAAGGTGGAGAGTGGTCAAAAGCAGATGATGGTGGAACTATTCTAGCAAGCATATAGTAAATCTATAGGGTTATAAAAGTAAAAGTAACTAACATTTCTATAATAAGAAAAGCAGTAGAGTAAACAAGTATAACAGAGCATTAAGTATAGGAAATGTAACCAAGAAATAAGTAACCTTAACTTATATGAGTGCCCATACAAACATATAAGTTAAGGGGTCTTTTGCAAGGCTCCCATCATATAAAAAATCTCTTACCAATTTATACGATGGGGTTTCGGGTTGTATGCAAATATGAGTGAAGTGATATGTTATGTCATGACTCATGGAAATGCAATACACACACATATAACTCTATGCACACAGACCTTTAGTTCCACCTATTTGGAAGCAAGCATCACTCCCAGGAGCCTCCGTCGTGGCAAACAAAGATAGTGGGTCAGGCCACCCCACTCCTAGATGGGTCTTCATAGTAACAGGCCTAGCCCTTACGTATGCCCATGAAGGACACAACCAGAGTATCCGTGTACTTTGCTGACATACCGCCAGACTTTCCCTTGATCAAGTGTCCACCACACCAGCCGTGTCAGCGTATTGACTTCGGTGTGAACAACCCTCAATTACCGAAGACCCGCCACTTTTATGGACATGCAATCATGAGTTCCCGAGCCATCGGCTCCCCGGACTATCCTGTCCGTTTCCATAACCACCGAGCCTACCACTCGGCCAACCTAACCAAACTAACCTCCCGAGTTACCGAGGTGTGTGAAAGTGAATCCTTAGTTATACTAGTTGTTCTTTAATGGTTAAAACTCGCGGCACCCCGGGCGGTTTAATTAGAAATAAGGATGGTTTGTTTATTTATGAAGGACGGGGAGCGCAGATATATTATTTTTAAAAAAGTTGAAACTGAGTTTTAATGAAAGGAGATAAGTGCACCTATCACATGTAGTACTGCATATTCCAGTGGGAAATATCGGGGTCGTTTTGTTCTTGGGGACGGGTTGGTTATTTCTACTCTTCCCTAGATGGAATATTATTTTACCGAAGATAACTTATCGGGTTATTATTTTTATATATAAGCAAAAAAATTGACTTAAAAAGCCGATGAAGAATTAGCGCAACAGTAACGAATCGAATTTGAACAAAAACAACTTTTAATAAATAGATATCCTAAATTTCAAATTAATTAAGGCAGAGACTTGGCCGTGGAGGTTCCACATAAATGAGCTCACCTATCTATAGGACTATCGCTCACCAGGACTTTAAGACTATTCGACCGAGCTCTCATCCGACGAAGGATTCCTCTTAACCCCCCCCATTATGCTAAGAACCACACTATTGGGTGGGGAACCCAATCCGGTAAAATTTTGCGCGTTCTCTCGCGATGGTAAGTGCAGAACTCCCATTACCCAAGGGTGAGCGGTCCATACGCATGTCCTCTCGGCTAGCTAGCATATGGACTACGGAAATAAAGCCCACACATTGATATATGGTTCTACGCGTCGTAAACCCAGGGGCAAACCTTAAGTTAATTTAATTAAAGATAAAAAAGAGGACCTTTAATTATTTAAAGCGATTTTGTCTATCCCAATGCTCTTCAATATTGAGGGCTAAGAGCGATTAGACATTCATCGGAATGGGGATGACTTATGAAAAGAATTGCAAAATTGAAAGTGCAAGTTCTACTCAAACAAGTAGGCCGTAAATGAAAGTAGTAAAAGTGAGTGTCCTACTCAAACGAGTAGGTGGGAAATGAAAGCAATAAAATGACAAGTCCGACTGAAATTAGTAGGCAGGAAATGAAAGCTATAAAATGACAAGTCCTACTCAATCGAGTAGATGGGAAATAAAAGCAGTAAATGGGAGTCCAACTCAAATGAGTAGGCGGGAAAGGACAAGTCCAACTCAAACGAGTAGGCAGGAAATTAAAGCAGAAAAATCTATCTCATACGCGCACACACTCTACTTGAAGAATGAAAACGATAAAATCTAACTCATACACTCACCCACACAAACGGAAATAAGAAAAACAAAGTGACTGAAAAATAAAAATAACTATATTTATACTCCTAGATTATGCTAGAAATGCATAAAAAGATGAAGTAAAAATTAAAGGAGCAAAACGGTTTTGAAAATTTAAAACAAAAATCAAAGTGCTCGAAAAATCAAAAAAACAACTAATCCATTCTTATAACTGTATAAAAATGCTTAAAAAGTGAAAGAAAGAGTAAAAGAACAAAAAGTTTTACACAAATAAAAAGACTAAGTAAAAAGAAAACAAAACCACTTTAAAACCATTTTTATAAATTCATAATAATGAACATAAAATGCACAAAAATCCTAAGTCTAAACAAAGCCAGGTAACAAAATAACTAAAACATAAAAGCATAAAATTTAATCTCATACACACACACACACCAATTTTAAAGAAAAGAAAAAACAAAGATAAAACAAATAAGATTGCTTAAGGAGGGGCACTCAGATGAAATCCAAAACAATATAAGGAGAAGAAAATCACATGTTTTATGAAGACAAAAAGGGGGTTACATAAAAGCTAAAACAAACATAAAAGTGAGGGGGAGAAATTCCCTTACATAGCATGGACATCACCTAAGCAAAACCTCCCCTAAGCAAAACGGTTCAAAAAAAAAGGAACCTCTAAACCTTACAGAGAAGTTCTTTTTATAAGCAAAAATTTTCAGATTACATGCCCCAGGTCACAGGCATGTTGGGGGCGTGTAGCTACTGGCGCTGAGTTGATGTAGAATATTAATTATTGGTTGACTTTGGGGCTGTACACGTGGAAGTCACGGGCGTGACCATGCAGTCACGAGCGTGTAGGGGGGGCATGTCAGGGAGGTTTATCTAGGGAAGGTGTCGTGTTGTTGCCATGTCGGCGACATCTTGTCTGGGATAGGTGGCGTGGTTACGGGCGTGTAGCTAATTTGGCACGGGCATGTCCAGCAGTTCGTCGAACTTCGAACGCTGAATGTCGAGCTGGGCTTGTTGAACGTCAAGCTGGGTTTGTTGAATGTCAAACAGGATTGACATGAGCATGTTCATCAGATCGTTGAACGCCGATCGTCGAGTCAAGTTCGATGAACGTCGAGTGGCGTGACACGAGGCGTATTGGACTGAACACGGGCGTGTCAATATCGTACACGGGTGTGTACTTGAGTTTTTCTTTGAAAACAGCAACTTCTGTTGGAATCAAAGTCACACGCCCAGGTCACGGGCATTACCGAGAAGTGTAGGGGTGTGTACTTTGTTTTTTTGACAGTTTCCTGAAAAATTTTAGAAAACAAATTTAAACAAAGTTAGAAGAGATTTATACAAAAAAGGAACATTTTATTAATGAAAAAAACTAAAAATAATGAAAATAAACAAAAATGACTTAAATAATCTACGCAAATATACGTATATTTACAACTTATCAAATACCCCCATACTTAAGCTTTTGTTATTCCAGAGCAAAAGTTGGAGATGTACTTTTAAGGAGTTAAAGAAATCCTAAGTTTAGCTACTGCTTGAATTTAATCGAAAGAAAGATCAAAATAATTATCAGCGGTATAAGAGTTAAGTCCTAAATTATGACAAAAATTTAGATAGAGGAAGATTTTCAGCTAAAATCTTCTCGATATAATCAAATAGAAAGCAAAAAATTGTATTTGTTAGGTTAACAATAATTGATTGAAATTATAGAAACTTTAGCTTACAAACATTAAAGAAAATAATGCAATTTAAAAAATATGCTCTCAAAAAGATTTTAAATTAATTCTAGAATCATTTGAATATGGTGGACGGGGGTGTTGTGGTTTATGAAGATGGCTTTGGTTTAGAGGTGAGGTATATTTTTCACTCAAACCTCTAATAAAATTATTTGAATCTCGATGTTTAGGAAAACAAAATCTTATTTTCCATAACATATAATATTTTTTTAAACAACTTCATATAACCCAATATATATGTATATGAGTAATAAATTTTATTCACTTACTCCGCAACATATAATCTTTTTAAAATATTGGATGCCTATGTTTACGAAATGAAATCTTATTTTCATTGACTTAGGTTCCTTTAAGGAACAAAATCATGTCATGTAAGATATGAAAAAAAAGGAAGATAGGTTTTTTCAGAAAGAAAAGTAGATGTAATAAAGAATTTTGAGAGCAACCTTTATAAATTGAACATTCCTATATTTCAAAAAAAACTTGGAGTAAATATAATTAAAATCTAAGTTTGTTATTTTCTAACAAAATAAATTGCAACTATTTAGATAAATTTGAAGTGATGATGAAAACAAGTCCCTTATTTAAATAAAAAAAGAAGCATAAGAAATTCTTTAAACTTAACCCCAAATATCTAAATCTATCAATCTTTAATTAATAAACGAATAGTAAACAAATAATTAATAAAATTCTCTTATAAATAAACTCGCAACAAAATTTTCGGAGAGCAAAAAAGGGTTAAGAATGAGATATTCAATTTATTTGTTTCATAATAAACAAAATTTTTGGGATTTTTGTATTTTTATCTTCTTTTTGTATTTTTGATGTATTATCTTTTTTTTGTATTTTTAATGTATTATCTTTTTTTTGAATTTGGAGTTATTGACTTTTCAAGATTTTTGGATTTTCTATATTTTTGATTTTTTTAGTTTTTATCAAGTTATTTACAAGAAAGTGGGAGAAAGAGGTGTTATTTACAAAGAAGAGGGGAAAGAAAAAGATTTTTGACAAAAACGATTTACAAAGTAAATAACCAAATATTTTTGTTTTTTTGTTTTATAATTTTTTGAAATTTTTTTGTTTTAATAAATTTTTTTTTAGTTTTTAAAAAATAATTTGAGTTTTTGATTATAAAAACAAACAAAAATTGTTTGGAGTTTTAAATTTTTGCAATTTTTTTGGTATTTTTGATTGGGTGCAGAAAATATAAGTGTGAAAAAAGAAAAATGCGAGGAACGAAAACACCCCCACACTTAGTTCCAACATTGCCCCTAATGTTACAAAACAAGCATGAGGGACAAAAATAAATAAAATACAGTATTTATAAAAATAAAGAGGGAGGGTAGAAACTTCCCTCAGACGAGATCGAGGAGGACCATTTGGAATCCTACATTATTTAGAAAAAGGAAAAAAACAATTCCGTTATATGAAATTTATTTGGTGGCTCGAGCTTTTATTTGTAGTATGCGCCTTATTTATAGATTTACTAACTCGACTTGGCCATATGGTTTCGGGTGGTAGGGGTGGCAAGTGTGGGTGACTCGTAAGTAGCAAACATCTTAGCTATATGAGCGCAATGGAAATACGTTCCCCTATCATCTAAAATAATGTTAGGCGTGGAAAAGCGAGAAAATTAATATATAACTCATAATAAAAAAATATATATTTTTTTGTTTTTTTGGAAAATTTAAAATAAAATATATATATATATATATTTTTTGTGGTTTTTAGTAGGTTTTTTTAGTGTTTTTGTTTTTAGTTTTTTTATTTTTTAGGTTTTTTAGATTTTTTAATTTTTAGTTTTTAGTTTTTAGATTTTTTGGGGTTTTTAGATTTTCTTATTTTTAGTTTAATTATATTTTTTAGTTTTTTAGTTTTTACATTTTTTGGTTTTTAGTTAGTTTTTTTTACTAAACGACGTCATTTCATTTTTGTGTTTTTATAGATAATAATAATATAATAATTTCCCCGGCAACGGCGCCAAAAACGTAATGGTTAAAACTCTCGGC
Organism: Platanthera guangdongensis; assembly: GCA_039583875.1. Classification (NCBI taxonomy): domain Eukaryota; kingdom Viridiplantae; phylum Streptophyta; class Magnoliopsida; order Asparagales; family Orchidaceae; genus Platanthera; species Platanthera guangdongensis. Next base: position 114,029,404 of record CM077148.1, on the reverse strand, counting down.
GCCCCACGCAGTTTATTTAGAAATAAGGATGGTTGGTTTATTTATGAAGAACGGGGTGCGCGGATTTATTATCTATAAAAAAATTGAAACCGAGTTTTAACAAAAGGAGAAAAGTGCGCCTATCTCGTGTAGTTTTAACAAACATAAAAGTGAGGGGGAGAAATTCCCTTACATAGCATGGACATCACCTAAGCAACACCTCCCCTAAGCAAAATGTTTCAAAATAAAGGAACTTATAGACCTTACAAAGAAGTTCTATTTATAAGCAAAAATTTTTAGATTACACGCCATAGGTCACGGGCGTGTAGGGGGGTGGGAGTGTAGCTACTGGCGCTGAGTTGATGTAGAACATTAATTGCTGGTTGACTTTGGGGCTGTACACATGGAAGTCACGGGCGTGACCCTGCGATCACGGGCGTGTCGGGGGGGGGGGGGGGGGGGGGGGGGTAGTCTCAGGAAGGTGTATCTTGGGAAGGCGTCGTGTTGTTGCCATGCCGACGATGTCTTTTCTGGGATATGTGGTATGGTCATGGGTGTGTAGCTAACTTGGCACGAGCGTGTCCAGCAGTTCGGTGAACTTCGAATGCCGAATGTCGAGATGCGTGTGTTGAACATCGAATAGGATTGACACATGCATGTTCAGCAAATCGTCGAATGCCGATCGTCGAGTCAAGTTCGATGAACATTGAGTGGCGTGACACGGGGCATGTCGGATTGAACACAATCATGTCAATATCGGACACGAGCATGTACTTGATTTTTTCTTTGAAAGCAACAACTTCTGTTGCAATCAAAGTCACACGCCAAGGTCACGGGCGTGACCTAGAAGTGCACGGGCATGTACTCTGAATTTTTGACAGTTTCCTGAAAATGTTTAGAAAATAAATTTAAACTAAGTTAGAAGATATATATACAAAAAAGGAATATTTTATTGAAAAAAATATCTAAATATAATAAAAATAAACAAAAATAATCTACCTAAAAATACATATATTTACAACTTATTACTCTTTAATAATTATTCTTATGGTTCAGATTAACCTCGGACTGCCTTGGGCATTCCCTGTGAAGGGCTCTCTATAATGCCCCGAAACTCAAAAGAGCGACTGGTGACGTTTTGGGCCAGTTTTGTGTTCTGGCAGGAGGCACACGGCCTGGGAAACGGGCGTGTCCCAGGGCATGTCAGGCTTGTGTCGTCGAGTTGGTCGAGAGGTCGATGAATTTCGCTCGATGTTGTGTCGAGACAGGACACACGGCCTGCGACACGGCCGTGTCGCAGGGCGTGTCAACCCGTGTCGACACTCAGCCCGCGAAGTCGACACTCTGCGCTCGACGAAGTGTCGAGATATGGCACACGGCTTGCGACACGAGCGTGTCGCAGGGCGTGTTGACCCGTGTCGACACTCGTCCCGGGGAGTCGACGAATTTTGCTCGACGATGTGTCGAGACAAGGCACACGGCCTAGGATACGGGCATGTCCAAGGCCGTGTCGTGAGGTCGACGAACTTCGCTCGACGAAGTGTCGAGTGTCGAGACCGTGTACACAGCCTGGAGCCCAGGCGTGTTGAGGTAGATACGGGTTAGGATACGGGCGTGTCCAAGAACCTGTGTAGTTCTCGGGTTGTTTTCGGGATAAATCGATGGGGGTACACGGCCGGCCACACGGCCGTGTCAGGTGGAACACGGGCGTGTCAGGTCGAACACGGGCGTGTTCGATGCCCGTGTGTTGTTCCAGGCACGTCGATTTTGATGGAGAATGAGTCACACGACCCTGGACACGGGCGTGTGCCAGGCCGTGTTCGGTCCAGATTGGACATTTCAGGCCCGAATCAAAGCCGTTCGTTTCTTTAAGTTGGGATCCAACGGCTGGGTGTTGTTCCTGATGGGATATACCCGAGATTGGACCCTTGAAACCCTCACTTTTACTTGAGTGGTTATCTTTCTAAATCTTAGAGAGAGAGGAGAGCCAAGGAAGGAAGAAGAAGTTAGATCCGGCCATTGGAGGAGCTTCGAAGCTCCAAATCTCGAGCCGACTCCGGATCCACGGAGGCGAAGAGAGTGCGGTGCTTTTCATCCGCTTACGTTTCCATGGCACAAAGAAAAATGCAAGGGTAACGATCCTCTTCTTGAGCCTGTGAAGCTCTCCTTCTTTGCATAGGAAGCCCGCTCTCGCGAGTTTGCGGTGAGTTTGAGGCGTTCCTTCGGGTAGATATGTAAAGTCCCCGTTGTTTAGAGTCCGTATTCGAGAACAGACATATGCATGATGTGTGAAACCTACCCGGACATGTTGGTCTGGATCGTTGATGTTGCATTGCATAAATGCCGAAGAAGACTCCGCACGATTGGTTGTTTTTCGGGTTTTCTATGTGGTAGATTGCAACAGGGAGCCTTGGGGATTAACCCAAAGGTGCACCCGGAAAACTGGGCGGTTGCATGATCTTGCCAACTTGTGGGCCTAGGAGCCAACTTGTACATAACTGGGTTATGTAATATTGTACGTTCGATTCACGGGCTTCGGGGAAACTTAACTCGTGCCGATGATATTTAAGTGTCGTGGCAAGTGAGCAACGAGTTGAGTGGGAACCGTTCCTGCTTTATGCCTAGGGCATAGAGGTCGGGTCTTGCTGTCGATGACATTAAAGTGTCGTTACATAGGCTGTTGATGACATTAAAGTGTCGTAACATCTGCCTAAAAGACCAATTTGCTCACGAGATATTGCCGTCCTGGAGATGGTGGTGAGTTAGCGGCTTAGACTGCGATCACCGAGAATGTGCCCTGAGAGCACGGGGCGTGTGGCCATGCGTGCCAACGACTGTGATGCAATGAGTTGTTATATTGCTCGCTTATGCTAATGAAATGCAGGGAAGGAGCATCGCCGCCCCGAGTTGGGGGCGGGATAGTTATAATTTGGTCAACATTGCTGACCGTTGCCTTTGTTTGCCACCATGCGGTGGTTTTGTTGCTTGCAGGTGCTGCTGGACCAAGCGGTCAATAGCGGGCTAAAGCCCAAATTTCGAAGCCGGCCCTCGAAGGCCTAATTGGAGTGTTTACTGCTTTTACTCATGTATGACCGGCCTGCATGCCGTGGTTTGTAAAACATGTAATATTGAAGTAAACCATTTTGTAAGGCCTTAAGGCTTGTACTCGTGTATGTATGACATTCCTATTTGGTATTAGTGGACATTCATGCTTTTGTGCTGGGTTCTTTATTGCAACTTATATAAACTGCTTCCGCTAGAATGCTCTGTATAGGACGTTATAATTGGTTGGATGGTTTCCATGAGTAACCACCCGGTCTGTCTGTGGTATATGGCGTCGGGCCCCGGCCGGACCTACTGCTATATGCTATGCGACGGATAGGGGGTGTTACAATTTGGTATCAGACTACTGGTTTTGGTCGGGCTTAAAATGAATTCATGGGCGAATTCTTTTTAAGGGGTGGTGAGCACATGTGTGTGCGTCATCGTTATAACAGTAAAAGAACCCATGAATGTCCACTTAGGAATGAAAATACACGTGTTTGAGGAACCTGCGTGTTCTTATAATTGCTATTTGCAATTTTATTTGGTCGCTTAACGGTGTTTTGTACCACTATAGGTGATAAGAAGTGGTGCTGGGCCGTCGGAATGCAGAGTTTCTGAGGCTAGCAGTGCACCTAATGAAGCTTCTACAACACCTCTATTGGCTGAGACCATACGATTGGTGGCCGAAGCAGTGTTGGCTATGATTAATGCGCAGCATGCAAGGCAAACGCAGCAGCCCGCTCCTGCGATGGAGCAGGTACCGCTGCAAGAGGCTGAGCCGAGGAGAGTGGAACAAGTGGTATTGGAACCGTTGGTGCCAAGGTGGGCAACCGAGAGACAGCTCAAGCATGTCATGAGCATTAGTCCTCCGGTATTCTCGGGGTTGGGAACCCCATCTCAAGCTGAAGACTGGCTCTCCAGGGTGAAGAGAGTCATGATAGCAATGGAGACGGAGGAGTGGCAAATGACCACCATCGCTACGTTCCTTCTAGGACGGTTAAGCGAGAATGTGGTGGGAAGGATTGGAGCTGCACCTATTGAGAGGTAGGCAACTTGTTGATGTCTCGATGGAGGAGTTCTCGAGATTGTTCTTGGCTAGATACCTCCCTTCGGCGCAGAAGATAGTGTTGGAGAATGAGTTCCTGAAGTTGGTACAAGGAGACAGTACCGTGGATGAATATCTCCATGAGTTTACCCATTTGAGTCGATATGCTAGCTCCACCATTGCAGATGAGGAGCGCAAGACGAATCAATTCTACGAAGGGTTGAGAGATGAGTTGAGATTACTACTATCGGGGCCGATGACGCAGGGTTTCTTTACCTTGGTCAACACGGCCCGGTCCTTGGAGAAGGACATGAAGAATGTGCAGGCAAAGAAAAGCTTGGGCGAGATTAGGTCGGAGTTCAGAGGGCCGAACACCTCAAAATCTGTGTTCCGAAAGTGGAACAAGAAAGCTAGGACTTCGGGTCTTGCCCTCTCTGCTGGTGCTTCTGGGGCAACTACGGGTCGGACCCCGGGCGTATATTACAACTGTGGGAAGTTGAGGCATTATACCCGTGAGTGCCGGAGCGGACGTCCCAAGTCCGAAAGAAAGCTGGGAGCAACTTATGAAGAGAAGGGCAAGGCGGTGGAGACGACCGCGTCCCATTATGCTCCGGCCCAACCAAGGGTGTATAATCTTGGCCAACAGGAGGCCATCAAACAGGCTGATGTGGTGACAGGTATGGTTTAATTTATAGCAAGTCAATTTCTTTAAATACTTGTTATGCACATGTTACCTTACCACTGCTTGTTTAGGATTTGTTTTGATTTGTGAAAATCCGGCAAGAGCACTCTTCGATACGGGAGATTCACACTCCTTCTTGTCCGAAGGATTTATATCACGCATCGGAGTCCCTTCTTCGATGGCGAAGGATAAGTTGGATGTGTTGTTGCCCAATCGGTGTTCGATGCGAGCGGATAGGATTTGCGATGTTAAGATTCGTATTGGGAATCAGGAGTTCGATCTGCAAGCGTCGTTACTTCCGTTGGTGGAGTTTGACATTATATTTGGAATGGAATAGCTCTCGGAGCAGCATGCCTATATTGATTGCGGTGGCAAGGAAGTCAAGCTGGGAGCAAGTCGTGAGACGACTTTTACGGGCTTAAAGGGGTCGAGCAAGACGTTGATGTCTGCTCTTCAGGTGGTGAAGGCGGTTCGTGCCGGTGCAGAACTGTTCTTTACACTAGTGGAGGTTGCAAAGCCGAAGCCCGCGTTGGATTGTATTTCAGTGGTATCGGAATACCCTGATGTGTTCCCCGCAGATCTTCCTGGAGCCCCGCCTCAACGGGTGATAGACTTCACGATTGAGCTAGTGCCAGGTGCAAAGCCTGTGTCACGATCTCCATATCGGCTAGCGCCTAAGGAAATGGCGGAGCTGAAAGTTCAACTGCAAGAGTTGTTGGAGCAAGGGTATGTGCGCCCAAGTTCTTCTCCTTGGAGCGCACCGTTCCTCTTTGTTAAGAAGAAGGACGGAAGCTTGAGGCTATGTATTGATTATCGGGAGCTCAATAAGTTGACGGAGAAGAACAAGTACCCGATCCCCCGGATTGATGATCTTTTTGATCAGTTGGTCGGGTCGACGGTGTACTCGAAGTTGGATCTCAAGTCTGGGTACTATCAGCTGCGAATAAGGGAGAGTGATATCCTGAAGACAACATTTAGTATGAGATACGGGCATTATGAGTTTACGGTGATGCCGTTTGGGATGACTAATGCGCCGTCAGTGTTCATGGATTTGATGAACAGGACTTTTAGGTAGTACTTGGACCATTTTGTGATCGTCTTCATCGACGATATTTTGGTGTACTCGCAGAGTGAGGAAGATCACTTCAAGCATCTTCATTTGGTTTTGGAAACGCTAAGGAGGAATCAGCTGTATGCCAAGTTCTCAAAGTGCGAGTTTTGGTTATCCTCAGTGGCGTTCCTCGGTCATATAGTGAGTGGAGAGGATATTACAGTGGATCCGGCGAAGATTGTCGCGATACGGGAGTGGCCTGAGCTTGCTACGGTAGCGGAAGTCCGGAGCTTTCTGGGGCTTGCCGACTATTATAGGCACTTCGTAGAGAACTTCTCGCAGATAGCGTTACCTCTCACTACTTTGACGAGGAAGGAACAGAAGTTCGTTTGGACGTCGGAGTGCGCACGAGATTTTGAGGAGTTGAAGTGTCGGTTGACCACGGCGCCTGTGCTGAGTTCGCCATGTGGGACTGAATGCTATGAGATTTACAGTGATGCTTCGGGCAGCGGTTTGGGTTGCATGCTACTGCAACACGGAAGTGTGATAGCTTATGGCTCGAGACAGCTGAAAGTGCACGAGAGGAATTATCCGGTCCATGACTTGGAGTTAGCGGCCGTGATTTTTGCCTTGAAGATGTGGAGACACTATTTGTACGGTGTGAAGATTGATATCTACACCGATCATAAGAGCCTAAAGTATCATATTGATCAGAAGGATCTGAATATGCGGCAGCGTAGATTGATGGAGTTCCTGGGGGACTATACATTAAAGATCCACTACGTGCCTGGTAAGGGTAATGCGGTTGCGGAAGCGTTGAGTCGCCGAGCCCCAGCTCAAGCCAATTGGCTATCGGTGCATGATGAGCGGTTAGTGCGGGAGTTGGAGGCGTTGGAGATTATTTGTGTGGATAGGCAATCAAGTGCTGAAGCAGTTCTGAATTGGACTGAAGTCCAATATGACCTGGCTGATCGGATTCGGCAGCCTTTGGATATGGATGTCCATATGAAGCAGTTCATGGTAGAGGCTTTGGATGGGTCAAATTCAAAATTCATTGTGGAGGACGGATTGCTTTGGAAAGACGGTCGTCTGTGCGTCCCAATTGTGGGCAATTTGCGGGTGGAATTGTTATACGAGGCACACCATACTAAGTACTCAATTCACCCGGGGAGCACGAAGATGTACCGCGATGTAAAGAAACTATTTTGATGTCCAGGCTTGAAGAAAGATGTGACGCTCTACGTGGCGAAGTGCCAAACTTGCGCCTTGGTGAAGGCGGAATGCCAAACGCCGGGAGGATTTCTTAAGTCCTTGCCTATTCCGGAGTGGAAATTCGACGACATCTCTATGGACTTTGTGCACGGTTTGCCAAGGTCGCAAAAGAGGAACGATGCCATTTGGGTGGTCGTGGATCGGTTGACGAAGGTGTCGCATTTCATTCCGCATAGGAAGGATGATCCGGTGGAGAAGTTGGGAAAACTGTATCTGGATAACATTGTACGGCTTCACGGTGTGCCCCACAGCATCGTGAGTGACTGAGATGGGCGGTTCACGTCCAATGATTGGAGGCTTGTGCAGCAAATGTAGGGAACAAAGCTAAAATTCAGCACAGCCTTCCATCCGCAAATGGATGGGCAGACCGAGAGGGTCAATAGAACTATGGAAGACATGCTTCGCATGTGTGTCTTGGATTTTGGAAAGCAATGGGAAGACCATCTTTATTTGGTGGAGTTTGCATACAACAATAGCTACCAAGCAAGTATTCAAATGGCGCCCTTCGAGGCCCTATATGGTAGAAAATGTCGCACATCGTTGTCTTGACTAGAAACGGGTGAGTCAAAGTGGTATAAGCGATTAGAAGTGGAGGATGCTACTTCTTTGGTGAGAACCATTCGGGATAGGTTGCTTATCGCTCAGGACCGGCAAGCGAAGTACTATAATACCAAGCACAGGAACTTGGAGTTCGCTGTGGGCGATTGGGTGTACTTAAAGATCCAGCCATTCAAGGGTGTCTCGCGGGTGCGGCGATTGAAAAATCTAAGCTCGAGGTACCTTGGGCTGTTTGAGGTTCTGGAGCGAGTTGGTGAAGCAGCCTATCGGTTGAAGCTTTCAGTGGATCTTGGTGGATTACATGATATATTCCATATTTCGATGCTTCGGAAGGCGGTGTAAGAGCCTTCGCAAGTGATCGCAGTTGTTCAAGTGCCGGTGGATAGTAGGTTGACGACAAAAGTCAAGCCCGTGCGGATTGAGGACTCGGAGGTCAAGCGGCTACGCAATAAAGAGATCAGGATGGTCAAGGTCCGGTGGGACAATTATGGTCGTGAGGAGCTCTCTTGGGAGCGAGATCAGACTATGCTTGACGAGTATCCAGAGTTGTTCCGCTCAGGTACAAATTTTGGTTTTGTACATGTCTTTCCTTTATATAATTTCGTGGACGAAATTCTTTTAAGAGGCGGAGAGTTGTAACGCCCTGAAACTCAAAAGAGCGACGAGTGACGTTTTGGGCCAGTTTTTGGTTTTGGCAGGAGGCACACGGCCTGGGACATGGGCGTGTCCCCGGGCGTGTCAGGCTTGTGTCGTCGAGTTGGTCGAGAGGTCGACGAATTTTGCTCGACGTTGTGTCGATACAGGGCACACGGCCTGCGACACGGGCATGTCGCAGGGCATGTCGACCCGTATCGACACTCAGCCCGCGAAGTCGACACTCTGTGCTCTACGAAGTGTCGAGATATGGCATACAACCTGCGACACGGGCGTGTCGACCCGTGTCGACACTCGTCCCGGGGAGTCGACGAATTTTGCTCGATGATGTGTCGAGACAAGGCACACGGCCTAGGACACGGGCGTGTCCAAGGCCGTGTCGTGAGGTCGACGAACTTCGCTCGACGAAGTGTCGAGTGTCGAGACCATGTACACGGCCTGGAGCCCAGGCGTGTTGAGGTAGACACGGGTTAGGACACGGGCGTGTCCAAGAACCCGTGTAGTTCGCGGGTTGTTTTCGGGATAAATCGATGGGGGTACACGGCCGGCCACACGGCCGTGTCAGGTGGAACACGGGCGTGTCAGGTCGAACACGGGCATGTTCGATGCCCATGTGTTGTTCCAGGCGCGTCGATTTTGACGGTGAATGAGCCACACAGCCATGGACACGGGCGTGTGCCAGGCCGTGTTCGGTCCAGATTGGAAATTTCAGGCCCGAATCAAAGCCGTTTGTTTCTTTAAGTTGGGATCCAACGGCTGGGGGTTGTTCCTGATGGGATATACCCGGGATTGGACCCTTGAAACCCTCACTTTTACTTGAGTGGTTATCTTTCTAAAGCTTAGAGAGAGAGTAGAGCCAAGGAAGGAAGAAGAAGTTAGATCCGGCCATTGGAGGAGCTTCGAAGCTCCAAATCTCGAGCCGACTCCGGATCCACGGAGGCAAAGAGAGTGCGATGCTTTTCATCCGCTTACTTTTCCATGGCGCCAAAGAAAAACGCAAGGGTAACGATCCTCTTCTTAAGCATGTGAATCTCTCCTTCTTTGCATAGGAAGCCCGCTCTCGCGGGTTTGCGGTGATTGGAGGCGTTCCTTCGGGTAGATATGTAAAGTTCCCATTGTTTAGAGTCTGTATTCGAGAACGGACATAGGCATGATGTGTGAAGCCTACCCGGACATGTTGGTCTTGATCGGTGATGTTGCATTGCATAAATGCCGGAGAAGACTCCGCGCGATTGGTTGTTTTTCGGGTTTTCTACGTGGTAGATTGCAACAGGGAGCCTTGGGGATTAACCCAAAGGTGCACCCGGAAAACTGGGCGGATGCGTGATCTTGCCAACTTGTGGGCCTAGGAGCCAACTTGTACATAACTGGGTTATGTAATATTGTACGTTCGATTCACGGGCTTCGAGGAAACTTAACTCGTGCCGATGATATTTAAGTGTCGTGGCAAGTGAGCAACGGGTTGAGTGGGAAACATTCCTGCTTTATGCCGAGGGCATAGAGGTCGGGTCTTGCTGTCGATGACATTAAAGTGTCGTGACATAGGCTGTTGATGACATTAAAGTGTCGTAACATCTTCCTAAAAGACCAATTTGTTCACGAGATATTGCCGTCCTGGAGATGGTTGTGAGTTAGCGGCTTAGACTGCGATCACCGAGAATGTGCCCTGAGAGCACGGGGCGTGTGGCCATGCGTGCCAACGCCTGTGATGCAATGAGTTGCTATATTGCTCGCTTATGCTAATGAAATGCAGGGAAGGAGCATCGCGGCCCTGAGTTGGGGGAGGGATCATTATAATTTGGTCAGCATTGCTGACCGTTGCCTTTGTTTGCCACCATGCGGTGGTTTTGTTGCTTGCAGGTGCTGCTGTACCAAGCGGTCAATAGCGGGCTAAAGCCCAAATTGTGAAGTCGGCCCTCGAAGGCCTAATTGGAGTGTTTACTGCTTTTACTCATGTATGACCGGCCTGCGTGCCGTGTTTTGTAAAACATGTAATATTGAAGTAAACCATTTTGTAAGGCCTTAAGGCTTGTACTCGTGTATGTACGACATTCCTATTTGGTATTAGTGGACATTCATGCTTTTGTGCTGGGTTCTTTATTGCAACTTATATAAACTGCTTCCGCTAGAATGCTCTTTGTAGTACGTTATGATTGGTTGGATGGTTTCCATGAGTAACCACCCGGTCTGTCTGTGGTATATGGCGTCGGGCCCCAGCCGGACCTACTGCTATATGCTATGGGACGGATAGGGGTGTTACACTCTCGGGGGCACTAGGAACTACGATGGGCTGAAGCACAAAGCTCCCTTTCTCAAGGCACTTACAATTATTGGTATCTACGCAGGTCCCAATCCCATTTAATGTTACACTAAATCTAACCCTAATGTATTTTGACTCTCTCTGTCCTAAGGAAAGACGATCTTTCGTAGATCCCGAGCACCATTTAACACTAGCCAAATAGGTTCCCTCAACCTGCCTTCCAACGGTGACCTTACTCATTCTCAACCAGAATAGGTTCACCATCTATTCCTTTCTCGCATAATTGGTTTCACACCTTCTTCAACTTTTACAATTTCTACTATGTGCAGACCGACTAACCTACAAGATGAGTATGAGTAGTGACTGCTTCAATTATTCATACAAATGGCCTATAATTATCACTGGGGGTGTATCATGACATATTTAGGCTAAATCCAGAAACTTGTAATTTTCCTAATTAATTTAGCATTTGTTAAATTTTCTACAAAATCAGTCAAAGAAAGCTTTTGAACTACAAGTACACTTTTCTTTCTAGATATGGTCTTAAAAAAATTATGTCAGGTGCATGTCATCAAAATAACATTAAGTACTGAGATTCATAATTTTCCAGAGAGGTTTTAACCCACAAAACAAATTATTGATTAATTATCCACAATAGTAGGGTAAAGAAAGAAGTACCAAAATTATTTATCCAAAAATCATGATAAAATTACCAGAACTTTAAAATGACCACAAAAGACTTTGGACCAAAAATAACACTTTCCTAAGATTATTTGATCACATAAATAAATCATTTACAACCAATCATTAATTAGTGACTTGTGAAGTAGACACTAAGAATATTTTCCTAAAAATTCTATAAAATTCTCAGATCTTAAGGATGTCCTAAAAAGTGCTCTGACCAAGTTTGATAAATTTTCAGTGAATGGATAGCTCAAAATAAATTCTTGAATTAAAAGGGCAACTAGAAAGGGGGTGAACAAAGTACCATAAATTCTGATCTAAAATTCTCACTAAAATTTTCAGAGCTTTGTTTCATCAATATATAACCACTACTAAAATTTTAGGATTATTGAAAGTCATATGAATATGTAATAAAATCATGAACAAGTTTGCACTATTTTGTCCTAAGTCACTTCAAGAGGGATGAAGCTCCTAGAAGCCATAACAACTCTTCCTATGATTAATTATCACATTATGAATACATGGACAAAGCTCCAAGTCCATACAAGGACATATCACTCCTTGTCCTTCACCAACCCCCAAAGTAAAATCATAGGATTTGAACTAGGTTCTTAAGGGCAAATCCACCCCAATACATCCCAAACTCCATGGGAGGATGTTTTTACTGACCTTGGGGCTCTGGTCAAAGTTCCAACCCGTTTTGGAGAGAATTGGTCCCTCTATGCCCCAAGCACACTTTTGCCCTGATTTACCCTTAAGGGGCCACACTTTGGTCACACCAAAACCTAATCAAATCAAACCCAATTGGGCTTGAGATTTTTATCAGAGTCATGTTATGACCCTAAGATACAACCACAAAAATTTTGGGGACTTTTTGGGGTCATTAGACCCACTAATTAAATCATTAATGGTTTATTAATTTACTACAAAAAACTATAGAAATTATTTTTCCAAAAATTCCCATTTTTGATATGTCAAAGGTATAGATAATTGTGATACCCAACCAAAATTTCAAGTCATTTGGGCAAGTGTTTTGGTTGGGGCACTCAATTTAATCTCTAATTAGCCCTAAGTATAGTCTGCACCACTTTGAGTGATGTCGTCAAGCCACTACACCAAATTTGTTGAAACTAATTTTGTAATAAAGTAGACTTCAATACCTAAAATTTTCATGTTGGTCATTGTTCAATCAGGGGTCTCTAAGTATTTTTAATAAATTAAACTAACCACTTCATATTTGTTTAACATAAAATGAAATAAAAGGAATTACTATATTTACTCAGCACGAATCTTAAAGAAGAAATCAACGGAATCCGCTCATCTTCCTCCTTGAGCAAACGGTCTCGAATGTTCCATCCTAGACATTTTGGGAGGTGACTTCCCTTCCACCTAAGGTCCTCCCCGGCCAGCCAATGCCACCACCACCTTCGTTGACGTGGCGGCCAACGATAGGCGATGGTAGGCCGGCCGGAGGTGGCCGGAATCGGGTTTTAGGCTTGGATGAAAAGATTGAAAACCAAGCTTTCAGCTACCCAGATCTAGGGCCAATTGGCCCCAAAACTTGCAGCAAATAGACTGAGATCTTTTCGCTAGAAGAGAGGAGAGGGACATGACCTTTGGGGAGATTTGGAGTCGAGCCGACCCCTGTGCCGCCATTGCAGGACTTTGAGCTTGTGGCTGCTCTACAATAGTATAGTAGAATTGCTCGAATTCTTCAATGGAATGGGGGAAATGGCTGCCCTGGGTCTGGGGAAGCTTTTAAGATGCTCAATTGGGGGAGAGGATGGGTCATGGCTTCAATGCCATTAATGGCCTTGGGTGGTGGTTTTTGGTAAAGTGTTTTCCACTACATCTAGCCAAATGAACAGCCTGGAAAACCTCTTGATCTTCTCAGCACAGATGGGGGAGATTAATCAAATTAATGGAGTGAAGAGAGAATTCCCTTGGCCTTCCAAGCCATGAATGGCCTCTTTCTCCTATCTTTCTCTTTTGTCCATTAAAGGGAAAAATGGAGTTTTCACTTTCCTAGTCACTAATTCCAGAAGGCTCAGTTCGACGAACTCTTAACCCAGTTCGATGAATTTTCTCCGTTTGACAAATTTGCTCTGTTCGTCGAACTCCGTTCGACGAATATGTTATGTTCGACGAATATGTTATGTTCGACGAACTTCTTTCGACGAATTTTCTCCATTCGATGAACTTGCTTCGTTCGTCGAACTCCGTTCAAGGAATATGTTCTGTTCGACGAACTAGCTCCATTCGATGAATTTGCTGGAGTTCGACGAATTATTTTTCGTTCGACCACTTCTGTTGAGTTCGACGAATCCCGACAGGTACTATATCAACAGGAGCCAGAATGTTTTCAAAATGTCTGGAAATAGAACCTCATTATTTGTAGTCCAAGGTGGTTTTGTGTTTGAGCTTAAGTTAGCCTTTTTGAGATAGTTTGACCTAATTCTAGGATGGAGTTGACCTAGGTCAATTTGACCTTTTGGGTTGAAACCTAATGGGTCCTTTGTGACCATATGGATAACCTAAGAGGATAGTGAAAGTCTTTAATTCAGGGATAGATAAATCACCTAGAGGGGGTGAATAGGTTATCGGTCTCTTTTAAGTTCCTTTAAGTGTCTTCTTTAAGAGCTTATAGCTTTTAGTTGTTTTATGCTTTCAAGAAATACACGACCTGCATAATGAAAACAACACAGAAAGGTACACAGTGATTTATAGTGGTTCCCTAATTGGGTACATCAACTTTCCCTCATACCTATCCAACTATCTTGTTGGACTAGCACAAACTCCTCCAAACTGCTCCTAAGAGCTTACACCTCAGATCCCTCAGGATCTCTAACTCTCTTCCAAGAGTTACTTCTCATCCACAAAGGCCTACAACTCAGTGGTCAGCAGACCACCTACCTCAGAAAGTTAAGCCCTACACTCAGGCTGGCTCGACAGCCCTACCTTAGATCCATAAAGGATCCTACCTTAGAGCTCTACAGTGCTCCTACACTCAGTGACCTGTAAGCAACCTACGTCATCCCTATAACTTAGGCTTCTCAGCCCTATAACTTCAGGCACAAGGCCCTACTCTTAGAGTGCTATAACACTCCTACATCTCAGTACCCAACAAGTACCTACCTCAGCGCCCTTCTAGGCACCTACAGCTCAATGACAAGCTTGTCACCAACCTCATGATAGAAGGCCCTACACTCAGATCCACACTTGGATCCAACCTCAGAGAGCAGCACTCTCCTACCTCAGGCAATTAAGCCCTACAGCTCAGATCCGTACTTGGATCCTACCTCAGAAAGCAACACTCTTATACCTCAGGCAATTAAGCCCAACAACTCAGATACACACTTGGATCCTACATGATTTGTATGGGTTGGTATAATGATTGGCCACAGGTGAAATTTCAATATGCCAATCTACCTGGACTGAGATAAACCCAGCCCAACCTTGACTCCAGGAAATATATTTCCTGAGACTACTTATTTGGTCTGAGAGAATACATAGACCTAACTTCCTCTTCTCAGCACCAGAGATTTTATACAGTTGGAGCTAGAGAAGTAACTGCAGTAGATTTGCTGCAACATGAGCTGGGAGAATCCCAACGCAACTCCTGTCTTCACAATAATAAGGATGAAGATCTCTTTGTCCTGTTTTGGAAGTAACTTGCAGATCATCTTCTCTGCCCCTTTCTGAACTGAGCCAACTGCTCAGCCCTATCTCCTTCTTCACAGATTCCCAAGAGAATTTTCTTTAGTATTTGTTGGCGGAGTCTGTGAAGCACCTGCAACAAGGGTCGGCCCAAGCTGCTACCTTTTTCTCAGGAAATCCTTCTGAGCTAACTTGCTGGTGCAGATGAAGATCACACTAGCTATCTTGCTGTTGAAGATGTTTTTCCTATAGCTAACTTGCTCTCTGTACTGTAGACTTGAGCTTCCTATTCTTCAGCTCCACAACAATGGTGAAGAAGAAGAACTATCTCTTTTATTTTCTATGAAGGCTATCTTCCTCAATGCGCCTTTTTCCTTTTATTGGTTTTGACCCAACAACTCTTGAGCAGTTGGCACCACACATTTAATGGCCAGTAGCAACCTCGAGTAGTGGGCCTCGCACATTTAATGTCCAACTGCAACCTTGCTTTAATGCCAATTATCATACAGTAGGTCTGTGGCAACATTTGTCTCGTACTGTAGCCATCCCGCCATTAATTTGAAATATGTTGACTTGTTAACTTGCTGTCATCATCAGCTATGGACATAGCCAAAAAACAAACAATATTAGCATAGGCGTTGAGTGAGTAAGCATCACTCAATGCCAAAATACTTAGACATATTTACTGTCACAAGGCGTTGAGTCAGTAACCTTCATCAATGCCAAACTACTTAGAATTGAAATCTATTTCTAGGCATTGAGTGATTCATCTTCACTCAATGCCAACTTGCTTTATCAGCTATCTACTGCTTGACGTTAGGTGTGTGAGCATCACTCAATGCAAACTCCTTAGACAAAATTCTATCTTCACTAGGTGTTGACAGCGTTGAGTGAGCAACCTCCACTCGATGTTTTTTGACTTAACCATTTTTCTGCTTAACTGTTTCAGCGCTTTCTTGTTCTCAGCTGACACAAACACTTGTCTCAGCGATTGTGCTGAGACCAATACTTATCTCAGTGGTTGTGCTGAGACTAACTCTTGTCTCAGCGGTTTTGCTGAGACCAACATTTCTCTTAGTGCTTTTGCATTGAGCTTCTCGGCTATCTCAGCTGTCTCGACGCTTTTGCCATAGGAAAAATCTTCCTTTTATCTTTAGGCAGTGAATGAATCAGCCTGCCAAACTCTAAACTGAGTTCAATGAATGGTGAACTGAGCTCGATGAACTCTGAACTCAGTTTGAAGAATTCTGATCTGAGCTCGACGAACCCAGAATCTCACACTCTGATCTTAGCTCGACGAATGGTGAGCTCAGCTCGACGAACTCTGAACTTAGATCGACAAATTTTGAAGTTCGACTAAGTTCAACTCACAGCCTTTTTGCTGTGATCTTAGCTTTACGAATGGTGAGCCGAGCTCGACGAAATCTGAACTTAGAATCGATGATTTTTGAAGTTCGATTAAGTTCAACTCACAGCCTTTTTTGTTGTGATCTTAGCTCGACGAATGGTGAGCTCAGCTCGATGATCTCTGAACTGAGTTCGACAATTTTGAACTAAGCTCGACTTAGTTCAACTTTACAGCTTTTTTGCTATATGGCGTTGAGTGTGTCTTCATAACTCGATGTCAAACTACTTAGCCATATTTCTGGCTTATCAATATTCTTTCTTACCTGTGGCTTTGAGTGAGCTTTCTTCACTCAACGCCTGTGGACTTTGCTGCAAATTCAACTCCTCCTTGACTTTGGTAAATTCCTGACTTTCCAGCATCTTCTCTTGGTGTCCACCTTTCTGCCTTATGACAACCTACCATATCACTAGACTTGTTCCATGGACAATCCTGCACAAGATGAGCTTAAAAAATATCAAATGCAACTACACTTTTAGTGTTGATGGATATGCCTCTTCAAATCCAACCTAGGGAACATTGAGGGCAATGGACCCAACAATCTCCCCCTATTTGAAGAAGGCAAAACACCCAGCAATACTAAGATGCAATAACATAATAGGCAGAATACATTCATGCAGCTATAGATTATAATCTACTACCAACTGTTAGCTTATGCTATAAATTGTATTGACTCAAAAAGTTAAGTCAATGTACTCTCCTACTACTTGATATTTAAATGGAGCAACACTAGAAGCACTTACTTCAAACTATGCACTAACACAGTTATGACTTAACATGTAGTCAGTTATTGCATTTCTCATAATACCTGAAAAGATTCAAGTAATATGCACTGACTCAACATGACCTATTCATGTCAAGTCATGCTTGTATATCTCTCCCTTATGTATTGCTACACATATCCCCCTTTCTGTCTTCTTCAATAAGAATTTCTATTGAGGCAGGAGAAAGGATCATGGGAGAGATTTTCTCTTGATCCTAGTCAAAATCCTATGTTGATAACACTAAGGAAATTTTCCTAGTGATCAAACAACTAGATTAGGACTCATAACTTTTGTGTTGATACCTTGAAACAACATAACACTGCATTACCTGAGCTTGTTGCACACATAGTTCCACTTGATGATGTTTTATTTATAGAATTAGCATACACTTGTGGGGATATCATTAATACACCACATCACTGTAGCCCCTTGGCACTTGAGTGACCCATGGATCCACTTGAGCAGGCTGGTAGTTGTCTCTCTTCTCATGATATCCCGCTTAATCTGTGCATTGTCCTTAAGACAAACTGGTCAGCAGTTGAGACAGCTGATCTACTGCACTGTTGTCTGCTCCCCCTTAACTGAGACATCCTTTATCAGATTCCTGGAAGACATTCTAGTATATGCTAGTTTGGATACCACTTGATGATCTTTATAGTCTTGATGTAACATTAAGGTATTATCTACCTGCAAGAAAATTAAATCCTGCAACACAAACTGGAGTTTGGAGCTGCTGAAGCTATACTAAGTTCTACGTACCCAACTCAACCAAGAGGGTGTTGAACTCGACTTCATTTAGTGGCATGATAATCATGACAGCCACTTGTCGGTCATGGCAAACTCAGGATTGAGTTCTTCCTTATGCTCCCAAACTTATTGATACTTAATCTACATATGCATAGTCCAGCCATGACAGTTGGAATTCCTAGCAACTTAGATTACACTAGTAGAATATCAATATAAAAGAAATTCTACTTATCTGGACATTATGGTTCTGATGTCATAAAATTTCAGTTTGACAATCTTGAGTTCGATGAATTATTCAGATTTCGTCGAGCTCCATCCATATTGATGCTTAGCAACTCCCTTGTACTTGCACAGTCTCTTTTTGCTGAGCAAGATCTTCTCCCCTTCTTTAGTAACATACTTGCCTTTGGCTTCAACATTCTAATTAGCAGTACAAGAGTGTTCAACCCACTTAGTACTATCTTGATCATTACATTGATCCCAACACTTGATCAATCCCTTCTTGATTTCTGAATAGATAGGGAAGAGCAGGTCTACTGTGATTCTCTTTTTCCCCTAGCTGATTGCAGATGATACCATTAGTGCAGCTGCCAGCTTTCTCTTCTCATGATGCTGAATGCTCTCCTGCAGCTGCTGGACTTTTAAGATCATTTGAACCTAGAATGATCTTTCTATGAACCATCCTTTCATTATGATACCAAGTCTTTATTTACACCTCTATTCCAATAGGAATGTGCTGACTTGTATCACCAATAGCTGGAGCAATCCAACTATTCTTGTAAATAGATCGGCTTTCCTTCTTCTAGCATGTGCCATCACTTGGGTAGTTTCCCTCTCAGCTTCTACAATGTCCATGGGGACAAGTTGATCCTCAGCAGTAATGCTAATCTATTCAATGCTGGAGGAACTTTGGGTAATATTCAAGCTTGTCCAGCAACCTTGACTAAACATGCTCCTCATCAGCATTTGCACAGATCCTGTCCTTATGACATTCATTCATCATTTCAGCTGATGATACTACTTGACTGTTTTTCCCTTCTGTATAGTGAGTTTTATTAGCTAAGCACAATGTGCCTCTTCCTTGCTGCTCAAAGAGGAGCTACTTGTGCTTCCCTCAGAGATGAGTACAACCTACTTGTCCTTTCCAGATTTGCTGGTGTGGCAGCAAGACTTTCCTCAACAAGACATTCCTGCTGGATGGATTCAACTGGCCTTCATCCAAGACTAGTGCACCTTACCATTCTTTAGTAATGCGCACAACATCTTATCCTTGAAGTATGAACCATAGGATAACTTCCTTATTTCTGTCCAAGTTCTGGAACATCTTTTGTCCAAGTGCCACATGGGGGATTGGCACTAAGACTAACCTACAAAACAGAATTATCTTACCTTAGGACCCCAATAGGTATTGGGTCATAGGTTCTGATTAGTCTGAAATCTGACTTGCCTACCTGTAGCATTTCTTACAGGTAGGCTGACTCTTGCTCTAGACATAGAAGGATTGTACCAATAATATAGGGCAAAATGCCCCACCTTACCACAACACAAACACTCATGAATATTATATCTTCTTTTCTGAATAGGTCTTGCAGTGAGGTTGACTGTAGACTGAACAGAAGGAATATCAGCTTCCTTATTCTAAATTCTCTTTTCACAATTTGACTGAGAGTGGGTCTGACATGATAAGAGCTTGGTTTTTCACAAGGTCTATCAGCAACAATTCTCCTTACAGAGAACATGTTGTTGGTGCCCTTGGAAGATTCCAAGTCTTGCATCCTGGCAGATTTACCCTTGGTCAGAGTGTGAGCAGTAAGATTTTGAGAAAAGGCCACTGCCTTGCTCAAGAGAGATGGAGCTGGTGTATTAAATACAAAAGGTCCAGGATGGGCCTTTGCACTTCTTCATGGGGAGCCTTCTAATCACTCAGACCCATGTCCTTTCTTCTTCCATTGTAAGAGACATTCATAGTCTTACAAAGAAGATTCCCATTCCTCCAGTAACCATCCATGGGGTCTTGGCCATACCTGTTGGAAGGGATAATTGCCTTGTTAAAGGTAGGTTGAGGCCTGACAGGAACTTGGCCTCTATTCTAAGATTGGATTACTTTAGAAGTCCACTCAGATTCAGATCTTCTCTTGATAGAATCTATCTTAGAGAAGTTAGCCACAATCCTCCTCTGCCTATCAAGTTTCTCCTCAAAATTTTTGATAATAGAGTCCTTGTATTTTAAGGACTCAACGTGAATATCTGGCATGATTTTCAGATGATCTGCTTCCCTCTCTTTTACACATAGGAGGGATGAAGCTTCATCCAGCTGGGAAGCAGTATTCTATAGGGAGGCTATTTCCTCTGCTTGTTTCTTAACAAGCAGCTTGCTTTCCTTGAAAGCTTTAAGAAGGGCAGCATGATTGTCAATCAATTGATTGATATCATCATCTGTCAAAGGAACCTCATCATCACTAGATGAGGATAAATCAGAGTCTGTATAGGATTCATATCCAGACTTTGAGGATGATCTAGATAGGGAATGTACCTTATTTTGACCAGGCTGATCCTGACAAGATTCTACTTCTGGTGTAGCTATTTGTCCATGGCCTCTGTATTTCGCTTCTTAAGCTTCATCCACCTATGTATCACTCACTAAGTGTGACAGAGGGGCCCTGATTCTTGCACTTGCATATGGAAGGATTTTGTCATCACCAAGAGTAGCCAATAGCGCAATGCCGATCTTGTCCTCTCTGTAGATTTGCTGCTCCATAGAGTTCCACATCTTATGGTTCATCCTTAAACACATAATTTTAACCTTTTAGCTATCCTTGGAGGTCAACTCAGACTGTTAGGTCCTTTTTTAGTAATCTCCCTCTGATACCACTAGAAAGTTTATAATTCAAGGATAGCTAAATCACCTAGAGGGGGGGGGGGTGAGATGAATAGGTTATTGGTCTCTTTTAAGTTCTTTTAAGTTTCTTCTTTAAGAGCTTTAACTTTTAATTATTTTATGTTTTCAAGATATACCCAACCTGTATAATGAAAACAATATAGAAAAGCACACAATGATTTATAGTGGTTCCCCAATTTGGTACATCCACTTTCCCTCCCACCTATCCAACTATCTTATTGGACTAGGCACAAACTCCTCCAAACTGCTCCTAAGAGCTTACACCTCAGATCCCTCAGGATCTCTAAGTCTCCTCCAAGACTTACTTCTCAGCCACAAAGGACTACAACTCAGTGGTCAGCAGACCACCTACCTCGGGCTGTTAAGCCCTACACTCAGGCTAGGAGGATAGCCCTACCTCAGATCCATAAAGGATCCTACCTCAGAGTTCTACAATGTCGTGACACTAAGTGACCCGCAAACCACCTACCTCAGTGTTATATCTAAGGCCTACAGCTCAGGATTCTCAGCCCTATAACTTCAGGCACAAGACCTTACTCTCAGAGTGCTGCAGTACTCCTACAGCTCAATACCCAACAGCTACCTACCTTAGTGCCCTTCTAGGCACCTACAACTCAGTGAGAAGCGTGTCACCTACCTCAGGCCAAAATTCCCTACACTCAGATCCACACTTGGATCCTACCTTAGAGAGCAGAACTCTCCTACCTCAGGCAACTATGCCCTATAGCTCAGATCCACACTTGGATCCTACCTCAGAGAGCAGCACTCTCCTACCTCAGGTAATTAAGCTCTACAGCTCAGATCCACACTTGGATCCTATAGGATGAATATGGGTTGGTGTGATGATTGGCCACAGGTGAAATTTCATTGTGCCAATCTACCTGGACTGAGATAAACCCAACCCAACCTTGACTCCAGGAAATATATTTCCCAAGACTACTTAGCTGGTCTGAGAGAATACATAGACCTAACTTCATCTTCTTAGCACCAGGCATTTTATCCAGCTGGAGCTAGAGAAGTTATTGCAGCAGATCTTGCTACAAAATGAGCTGGGAGAATCCCAACCCAATTCCTTTCTTTACAACAACAAGGATGAAGATCTCTTTTGTAACATCCCTCAAAAACTAGACCCCTAGGAGTGGTTTTTTCATGACTAGGTCATGACAAAACCCTAGGAAGCCCAAGAAGACCAAGTGGACCTAGGAATGTAGGGGAGATCACTATAGTATGCAAATAGTAGATTCCTAAACCCTAGTTTAGGATGATCATGGGGCTTCACCATGACTCCAAGACGCCACCATGACCTCACCAATCTATTGAAAGGCCTTAAGGATCCATTGGAGTCAACCTAGGGTGGCCAAGTTGACCTAGAACCATCCTAGGCCTAAATTGGGCAAGGTACCCTAACTAAGGGCAATGTGCCCCTAATAAGCCCAACGAACCCAACCAGGGTCTTCCTAGACCTAAAGTGGGGTCAATGGGTCACTAAGGACCCATGGAGGGCAGTCACAGTGGTTAAGTTGACCTAAGTCCACTCTAACCCTAAATGGGTCAAACTGACCTACATAGGGTCAACTAACCTTCCCTTAGCCAAGTGGATCCCAGCTAATTTGACCAAAGTCAAATCTTGGGTCAAGGTGGTCAAACTAGCCTAAATGGCTAACTCAAGCCCAATCTAAGTGGGCTAGGCCCAAACAGGTGTAGCCCATTGGTCTAGGAGGTGGAGAGACACATTTTGGGCCCACCAAATTCAGAGTTTAGTGACTACGAGAGAGAGAGAGAGAGAGGAAGTTACGCAAATTTGGAGGGGAGAGAAAGTAAGAGCTTAATGGACATCATGGCCATGGAGGCTCCATAACCCCCCCCCCCTTTTGATGGGGCTTTTACTCCTTGGAGGAAGGGGAAGAGTTTCGAGGAGGTGGCCGGCCAGTGGGGTGGCTCAGTCTCCTCAATTTGACTGAAACTGAAAACTAGGTTTAATGACCTTTAATGGTGTGTTGATGAATTGGGGAGTTGCAAGCCTGCTCTCCCCAATTCCTTCTTTAAGAACCTTCACCAGGATTAGTGCATGCGTTTCCCCCGATTACATCTCAATTCCCTTGCCGTTGGTGTAGAAGTTGTAGAGGAGCCAAAGCTTGGTGGCCGAAAATGGCAAGGAGGCACAACACCCGCTCTCAGGCCGCAATTCAGGTCCTCCCTTTCTCCTTCTTCTGTGGGTAGATCGTAGGGCCAATTAGGGATGAAAATTGGGCTCAATTGAGCCCGATCGGGAAGGAAGATTTCCCGATTTTTCCATGAAAAATGAACCTTTCGGGATCGCTGGAGACGGCCCCTTCGACGGCTGTGCCGCCGCTTGGCGATAACCACCACCTTGACGGAGGTGGTGGTGGCGGTGGCTGGCCAGGGAGGTGGCTGGGTGGCCGGCGGCAGCGGCTTGAAGATGGCCCAGGAAGAATCAATCCTGGCCATTAGCGTGCTAGGGACGATGACCAGATGCTGTCCGTCAATGCGCCAAGATTCGTGCTAATATAAATTAAACTATAGGTAAATATTCATTTCATGTGATATTCTATCACACATTATCTATTTAATGTTTTAAATTATTAAAAATACCTAGATGCTAAGTCAGAGAAAGCGATCAACATATAATTTGTAGCCCTATGGGTCTACTTTAATTTAAATTGGTTTGAACGACTTTGGGTGCTTGGTTTGACCAGGGCACTCATTTTAGTGGGGTCTATACCAAGGGTTAGACATATGTTAAAATGAGTGCCCACACTTCATCTCTTGTCCAAATGACTTGAAATTTGGATCGGAAGTCACTATAGTATATACCAAGGATCTGCCCAAAATTGAGAATTTTTGGGGATAATTTTGCTATAGTTTTTGAAATTATTTAATTAATCTAGGGTAAATTAATTAATGGACCAAATGGCCTCCAAACTCTTCCAAATTTTGGTGAGTGGTCCTTGGGATCATCACAAGACTCTGAATAAAATTTCATCTCATTTGAAGATGATTTGTATAGAATTTTTACAAACCCTAGCCTTGCCTTAATAAGGGTATTTAGGTCAAAAGTGCACTTGTGGGGTTAGGTGGCTAAACCACCACAATTAAGGTTGAAATTTGGGCCACTGACTTGGCATGACTTTTGACACCCTCATATGGATTATGCGGTAGATTGGGGTAGATTTTCCCCAGGACCCAAGACCAAACCTTAAGGATGGTATTTGATGTCTTGTGAAGGGCATGTGGTCAAATGCACTTGTATGGACTTGAAATTTAGTAGGGAGGGTACTAGGGTAACTAAAGCCCTCTAGTAAAAATATTAAAGGATTTGGAGATAGGTAGGCCCCTCAAAAACCTAACCCTAGTTAGGTCACAAACCTTGTAGTGATAGAATAGGGTATTAAAACTCATTGAACAGTGATGAAACTTGGGTAGTGTAGTCATAGGGTTAGTATGAACCTCTGGAAATTTAATTGAGAATTTTGGAGCATTAACCTTAGTACTTCCTTTGTAATGCATGAATTAGCCCTACTTAATTATTTGGATATTGTGGTCTCACTGTCCATTGGAAGTCATGAAAAGTTGGGCAGAGGGAGTTTTAGACCATTATGCCCATGTACGAATTTATTGGAATTTTTAAATACATAATTACAGTACCTACTTCACAAGCTCATAAATTTGGAAACTTGTTAAATAATTCTTTCATAGCTCATTTCTTGTTGAAAAATTATGAAACTTGGCCTAGAGCATTTGTTGATCATTATGTACATGTTTGCATTTTCACAGAAGTTTTGGAAGTATTCTTGTTATACTTGTCTCTTGTAAATGATTAATGTAGATTATATTTAAAATTAGGATTAGAGGCCTAAACCTTGCTGAAAAATTAGGAGACTTTGGATCCTATGTTAAATAGTCATCTTGTATTTATCATAAATTTGATGGAGCATTTGCATGTCTGAAATGGGCACTTCATGTTCAAACTTGGGTTTTTGAATTACTAGAAAAATTAAATAAATTATCAGATAAGTTAGGAAAATTATGAATTCCTGGGTTTAGGTTAAACATGTTATGATAGACCCCCAATAATTATTATAGGGATATTGGATGATTATTTTGAGTACCTCCCATTGTATACATCATATAACTTGGATGGTCTGCGTTTAGTAAAACAACAGAATTCATAATAGGGTGCAAATGAACCTAGGGAGTTGGGATGTTAGTGTGGTAAGTGAAATGCGATTATCATTGGGAGTCATGATGAGGAATGGGAAGTTTGACTAGTGTTAAGAGGTGCTCGGGGTCGACGAAACATCGTCTTCCTCGTGGAGAGAGAGAAAGAGTCAAAACATATTAGGGCCAAGAGTAACCAGCATAACTAGGGTTTCACTTTCACTCACCTCGATGCCTCGGGATGTTAGGTGGGCTCACTCGGGCTGTAGGCTCGGTGGATTTAGTGATGGGCAGGTTGGCCCGGCGAGCTTTTGCTCGGTTGATGTTTGTGATGGACGGGATGGTCCGACGAGCTTTGGATCGGTTGATGTTTGTGACAGGCGGGGTGGTCCTGGGAGCTTTGGCTCAGTAGCTGATACATAAGTTGAATGTGCATAAAGTATAAGGTGGTGGGTCTTCGGTATTGGAGGGTCGATGCACCGACGCCAATACGTTGACTCAGTAAGTGTGGTTTAGCACTTGGCCAAATAAATTCCGGTGCGCCAGCCGGCAAGAGTACACAGTTGCTTCGCTTAGTGCACCAGCTTTGAGGCATATGATAGGTCTGACTGCTAGTGTAATTACCGATTTAGAGGTGGTGGAGGCCCAACCCACCGCTTCTGTTTGCCACTACAAAGGTATCCTGGAAGGTTCGGCTCCAGAAAGGGGGAACTAAAGGTCTGTGTACACAGAGTCGAGTGGGTGAGTTGCACTTGCATGTTTTCATCATGGCATAATTGCATTTCATAGCATAACCATTGCATATAACCCTGACACCTATTGTATAAGTAGTATGGGATGCTTTATACAATAGGCCTTACAAAACGACCCCTTGGTTTATATGTTCGCGCGAGCGTGCTTATAAGTTAAGGTTTTTATTCAGTAAATATATCTGTATTCTTGTTGGAAAACCGACACCATATCGTATAAATTGGTATGAGACTTTTTATACGATAGGAGCTCTGCAAAAATCCCTTGGCTTATGTGTTTTCACATAAGTTAAGGTTACCTTTTCTTGTTAAGTCTTCCTTATCTTCATTCTGTCTTATACACTATAGAACTGCTAGATTAGTACCGCCGCCACCTGCTTATATTTGTCATTCTCCACTTTCATGTCCTCTCCTTTCCTCCTCCCTGCTCAGTGCCTAGGATCCATGGGGGAAGTGGCGGGGGATGATAGGACTTAGTCATTTAGACTAATGGTTTTCGAACAACATCATTTTAGGGGACAGTGGAACCCAGCAAGGAGGAGCAGCCCCGTAGGTCGGCACGCTTGGAGATGGGATAGTCTAGTACTGGAGTTCAGACAGTAGGGACTGTGAGTCCTAATCGCTAGTAGTTATTTTAGTTTTGCTTCCGTGATGAGAGATATGTAGTGAGGACATTGATGTACTGTGCATGCGCCCAAGTTTTAGCACTTTTATTATATCTATGGACATTCCCTTTGTGGAGATTATTTGCTATATATGTGATGTGTGTGGACTTGCCTTTTATTATTTTGCTACTGTTGTGATTGATTTGGCCGGCAGGATCGACATTTTGTAGTGATGACCTTCCTAGACGTGAAGTTGTCACCGCAAAGCGGCGGTTCTGGGCCTAAGACCCCGGTGTTTAAAAAAAGGGTCTTACATCTTTGGCCTATGCTGGAAGTAACTTACAGATCAGCTTGTCTGCCCCTTTCTAAACTGAGCCAACTGCTCAGCCCTATCTCCTTCTTCATAGCTCCCCAATAGAATGTTCTTTAGGATTTGTTGATGGAGTCTGTGAAGCACTTGCACCAAGGGTCGGCCCAAGCTGCTACCTTTTTCTCAAAAAATCCTTCTAAGCTAACTTGCTGGTGCAGATGAAGATCACACCAGCTATCTTGCTGTTGAAGATGTTTTTCCAATAGCTAAGTTGCTCTCTATCCTGTAGACTTGAGCTTCCTGTTCTTCAGCTCCACAATAATGGCGGAGAAGAAGAACTATCTCTTTTCTTTTCTCTGAACGCTATCTTCCTCAGTACGCCTTTTTTCTCCTTTTATTGGTTTTGACCCAACGGCTCTTGAGCAGTTGGCCCCACATATTTAATGGCTACCGACAACCTCAAGTAGTGGGCCCCGCACATTTAATGTTCAGCAACAACCTTGCTTTAACGCCAACTGTTGTACAGTAGGTCTGTGGTAACATTTGTCGCGTATTGTAGTCATACCGCCACTAATTTAAAATATATTGTCTTGTTGACTTGCTGATGTCATCAGCTGTGGACTTAGTCAAAAAGCAAACAACATTGGCATAAGCGTTGAGTAAGTAAGCATCACTCAACGCCAAAACACTTAGATAGATTTACTGTCATATGTTATTAAGTGAGTAACCTTCACTCAACACCAAACTACTTAGAATTGAAATCTGTTTCTAGGCGTTGAGTTATTCAGCATCACTCAATGCCAACTTGCTTTATCAGCTATCTGCTGCATGGTGTTGAGTGTGTGAGCATCACTCAACGCCAAACTCCTTAGACAAAATTCTGTCTTCACTAGGCGTTGACAACATTGAGTGAGAAAACTCCACTCAACGCTTTTTGCCTTAACCATTTTTCTGCTTAACTATCTCAGCGCTTTCTTGTTCTTAGCTTCGACAAACACTTGTCTCGGCGATTGTGCTGAGACCAATACTTATCTCAGTGGTTGTGCTGAGACTAACTCCTGTCTCAGCGGTTTTGTTGTGACCAACATTTCTATCAGCGCTTTTGCATTGAGCTTCTCAGCTGTCTCAGCTATCTCGACGCTTTTGCCTTAGGAAAATTCTTCCTTTTAACTTTAGGCATTGACTGACTCAGCCTGCAATACTCTGAACTGAGTTCGATGAATGGTGAACTGAGCTCGATGAACTCTGAACTCAGTTCCATGAATTCTCAACTGAGCTCGACGACCCAAAAATCTCACACTTGATCTTAGCTCGACAAATGGTGAGCTCAGCTCGACGAACACTGAACTTAGATAGACGAATTTTGTTGTTCGACTAAGTTTGACTCACAACATTTCTGCTGTAATCTTAGCTCAACAAATGGCGAACCCAACTCGATGAAATCTGAACTTAGATCGATGAATTTTGAAGTTCGACTAAGTTCAACTCACAGCCTTTTTGTTGTGATCTTAGCTCGACGAATGGTGAGCTCAGCTCGACGATCTCTGAACTGAGTTCGACGAATTTTGAACTAAGCTCGACTAAGTTCAACTTTACAGCCTTTTTGTTATGTGGCATTGAGTGTGTCTTCATCACTCAACGCCAAACTACTTAGCCATATTTCTGGCTTATCAACTTTCTTTCTTAACTGTGGCGTTTAGTGAGCTTGCTTCACTCAACGCTTGTGGAGTTAACTGTAATGTCACTCCTTCTTCACTTAGGTAAATTTCTGCCTTTCCAGCATCTTCTCTTGGTGTCCACCTTTCTTCCTTATGACCACATATCATATCACTAGACTTGTTCCATGGACCATCTTGCACAAGATGAGCTTAAACAACATCAAATGCAACAATGCTCTTAGTGTTGATCGAGATGCCTCTTCAAATCAAACATAGGGAACATTGCCGACAATAGACCCAACAGATAGAGGTGTTGTGGTCTGGTCCTAGATTCATGTGAAATCCCTAAGGTTAAACCCTAGGTCTGGTGTTGAGGATGTGCTATAGGCAGAGCAAGGTGATTAATATTATTATGCCTTGTTCACTTGGTCTTTTGAGCTTCCTATAGTTTTGTCATGTCCTAGTCATGACAAAACCACTCCTAGGTGTCTATTTCTTTGAGGGATGTTACATCTAGAGCGAATGTCTTGTTGTCGCGATGGCATTCTCTTGCATCATAAGCTCCATCTCATGTTGAGAGGACAATTGAGCCTTTTTCTTCTCGACCGGAGGTGGAGGCAGTAGCAAGTCGAACCCCTCCTTATTCTGGGCCTTTAGCCCATGTTTGTCCTCCTCTAGGCATGCATTATGCGCAAGTAGTTGTGCAGCAGTCGTGACGTCCTATAGCAGATCAAGAGTTAAATCGAGAAGGAAATTCAGTGAATGAACTAGATGTAACATCTCCATCCGTCGAATGACATATAACAGAAGGTCCAGCTAGAACCCGACGCCATATACCACGGATAGTCGGAAGTGTTATATAAGAATATCAAAAATCCAACCTTAACTACTCGCCCTAACGCAGAGCATTCTAGCGGAAGCTTTTAAATAGTTGGAAAGAATCCATAATTGAATAACTATCATGAATGTCCATATACTACTATAAGAATGAAATAACAAATACACCGAAAGAACTTAGCCTTATGGCCTTACAAGAGTTTACTTAACAAATTAATGATTTACATACATCGGCTCGCAGGCTGGCCACACATGACAAAAATAAAAGAACGATTCGCTTTGGCCTTCGAGGGCCAGCTCAGCAACATGGGCTTCAGCCCGCTATTTGGTACTTGCTCCGCAGCACCTGCAAGCAACATTCCACCGCACGGTGGCAAACAAAGTAACGGTCAGCCAAAGACGACCAAATTATAAAGACCCCGCCCCTTACTTGGGATGGCGGTGCTCCTTCCCTATATTTCATTACCCAGTTAAACAATAAAGCACAAACATACTTCGCCACAGGTGTAGGCTCACACGGCCAAACACCCCGTACACTCAGGGCACATTAACGGTGAATCTGGTCAATTTCGTGGCTTTACCACCATCCCCGGGATGACAACATTGTGAGCATTTTAGTCTTTTTGAACAGAGTCTAAGACTCACGACTATGCCAACGGCCAGTACCTCTATGGGGCTCTTGCATCGAACCATATAGCGCAGGTCTGATTCCACTTGCCCGTTGCTCACTCCACATAGTCACCTTAAGACGTACGCACGGGACAAGCTTCTCTCGGATCCCAAAACATTTCCAAACATCACATAACCTAGTTATGTTCAAGGCTGGATCCCCGACTGCCAAGGTAGCAGAACTACGTTTCCGCTCAGTTTTCCGGGTGCGCCTTGGAGTTAATCCCTAAGGATCCCTGCTGCAATCTACCGTGTAGAAACCCGAAAACACAAAGCACAAAGTCTTCTCCAGCAAACCATAAAATATGCAACATCACCGATCCAGACCAACATGTCCGAGTAGGCTTCACACACAATGCCTATGTCCGTACTTCGGTTCCGGACTCCATATGCAACACAAAGGGGACTATTCACATCAACTCCAAGGAACACCGCACACTTACCGCACACTCGCGGGAGCGGGTTTCCTTATTCAAAAGAAAGAGAGCTTCACATGCTCGAGTAGAGAATCGTTACCCTTGTAGTTCACTTTTGCGCAATGGGGATCTATCTAGATGGAAAGCTTCACAAGGGAATTTCCTCTGCGGATCCTTTCTCGGTTCTCGATTCGGTGCTCCGATGCTCCGTCGGCTGCCGGAATCCTCCTCTTCCTTCCTCCATGCTCCCTCCTCTCTCTAACTTCTTAGAAAGAGAGTGCTTAAGAGAAAATGTGGAATTAATCTTCAATTCCCGGTCTTAAAAAAGAAGGAACACACCTGGACCATCAGATCTTATTTAAAGAAAACGAACAGCTTAGATCCGCCCAAAACTCCTCAATCCTGGGCCGAACACGGCCTTGCACACGACCGTGTCCTAGGCCGTGTACCCCGATCCAGGCACGATCGTCGAACACAAAAAGGACACGGGTTAAGACACGCCCGTGTCTCAACCTGACACACCCGTGTCTCAACCTGACATGCCCGTGTCCTAGGGGCGTATCACAGATAACCGCCACGCCAACCGTCACATCCCTTGGGAACACGGGTGGTGATACGGGTATGCAGAAGCCCGTGTCACGCTTGACACGCCCGTGTCGCTGCCGTGTTTCCTGTCGTGTCCTTTTCTGGACATAGCCGGCCAACACAGAGGAATACACGGCTTTGGACCCGCCCGTGTCCCAGGCCGTGTACCCCTATTAAGGCACCAAAAATTCCTTAGGATGCGACCGGTTCGATTACGATTTTCGGGGTGTTACAAATCTCCCCCTTTAAAGAATTTCGTCCCAAAATTACGTATAGGTACACAAAATTACAAAGTTACCTGAGTGGAATAACTCGGGGTATTCCTCCAACATAGTCTGCTCTCGCTCCCATGAAAGCTCCGCACATCCGCAGTTATCCCAACAGACTTTAACCATTCAGATTTCCTTGTTGCGAAGTCCTTTGACTTCAAAGTCTTCAATGCGTACTAGTTTGACCTTTACCGTCAACCCGTAATCAACCGGCACTTGATCGACCGCAACGACCTGCGAATGCTCTTGCACCACCTTCCGCAACACTGATATGTGGAACACATCGTGTAGCCCACTCAACTCCATTGACATCTTCAATCGATACACTGCTTCGCCAACCCACTCTAGGATTTCAAACGGCCCAAGGTATCTCGGACTCAACTTCTTCAAGCGTCGAACCCGCGAGACACACTTGAACGACTTGATTTTCAAATACACACAGTCTTCAACACCGAACTCCACGTTCCTATGCTTAGCATTATAGTATTTTGCCTGCCTGTCCTGAGCGATCTTCAACCATTCCTGAACTATACGTATCATTGAAGTGGCATCTTCCACCGCTTGACATTTGAATAACTTTGACTTGCCTGTCTCCAACCAAGACAATAACGTGCGACACTTTCTGACATACAAGGACTCGAAAGGCGCCATTCCAATACACGCTTGATAGATGTTGTTATATGCAAACTCCACCATGTACAGGTGATCTTCCCACTGCTTTCTGAAATCAAGGACATACATGCGAAGCATGTCCTCCATCGCCTTGTTGACCATCTCGGTCTGACCATCCATCTGTGGATGAAAGGTTGTGCTGAAACTCAACATAGTTCCCAACAGACTATGCACTAGATTCCAGTCATTCGACATGAAGCGTCCTTCTCGGTCACTAACAATACTGTGGGGCACACCATGCGATCGTACAATATTATCCACATAGAGTTTGGCTAACTTTTCCACCAGATCGTCCTTCCTGTTCGGGATGAAGTGCGGCACTTTTGTCAATCTATCTATGACCACCCAGATGACGTCGTTTCCCCTCTACGACTTTGGCAAACCATGCACAAAATCCATAGAAATGTCGTCGAACTTCCACTCCGATATAGCCAAGGACTTCAAGAAACCTCTGGGCTTCTGGCACTCTGCCTTCACCAAGACACATGTTTGGCACTTGGCCACATAAAGTGCTACATCCTTCTTTAATCCTGGCCACCAGAACAACTTCTTCATGTCTTTTGTACATCATCGTGCTCCCCAGGTGGATTGAGTAATTGGTATGATGAGCCTCGTACATCAACTCCTCCCGAAGATTATCTGCACTAGGGACGCATAGGCGACCGTTCCGCCATAGCAGTCCATCCTCAGCAGCAAATTAGGAATTTGACACATCCAAAGATTCATCTGAGATCTGCTTCATGCTGTTATCCTGAACCAAAGCCCGCCAAACCCTATCATCTTGGTCATACTGCACCTCTGTCCAATACAATTTTGCCTCAGCCCTAGTCTTCTTGTCGATGCAGGAGATCTCTAATGCCTCCAAATCACAGACCAAACTCTCATCATGTACCGACAACCAGCTGGCCTGTGCAGGAGCCCTGTGACTCAATGCATCCGCCACTACATTTCCTTTCCCAGCCACATAATGTATCTCGAAGGTGTAGTCCCCCAGGAACTCCATCCACCACCGCTGCCTCATGTTCAGGTCCTTCCGATCTAACAAGTACTTCAGGCTCTTATGATCAGTGTAGATATCGACCTTCACACAGTACAAGTAGTGCCTCCACAGCTTTAGAGCAAATATCACGCCCGCTAACTCTAAGTCGTGAACCGGATAATTCCACTCGTGAACCATCAATTATCGTGAACCATAGGCTATCATGCTCCCATGTTGTAGCAGAACACAGGCCAAACCACTGCCCGAAGCATCACTATAGATTTCAAACCCTTCGGTTCCACTCAGCGAACATAAAATAAGCGTCGTGGTCAACCACCTCTTCAATTCTTCAAAAGCCTGCTCTCACTCTAGCGACCACATAAACTTTTGATCCTTCCTTGTCAACGCCTTGAGTGGTAGCGCTATCCGCGAGAAGTTCTCTACGAAGCGCCTGTAGTAGCCGGCAAGCACCAGAAAGCTCCGGACTTTCGCCACTGTAGGCAACACAGACAACTCCTGTATCGCCATTATCTTCGCCGGATCCACCGCTATCCCTTCTACACTAATAATATGACCAAGGAACGCTACCGAGGATAACCAGAACTCACACTTGGAGAAGATAGCATACAACTGATTCCTTCTCAACGTATCCAACACCACATGCAGATGCTTGTAGTGATCATCCTAACACTGCGAGTACACCAAGATATAGTAAATAAATACTATCACGAAATGGTCCAGGTACTCTCTGAACGTCCTGTTCATCAGATCGATAAACACGGATGGCGCATTGGTCAACCCAAATGGCATGACCGTGAACTTGTAATGCCCAAACCGCGTGCTGAACGCTATCTTTGAGATATCGCTTTCCCTTATCCTTAATTGGTAGTAGCCGGATTTCAGATCTAACTTCGAATATACTATTGACCCGACCAACTGATCAAATAGATCGTCAATCCTTGAGATCAGATACTTATTCTTTTCCGTAAGCTTGTTCAACTCCCGATAGTCGATACAGAGTCGCAAACTCCCATCCTTCTTCTTAATGAAGAGGACCGGTGCGCTCCAAGGCGACGAACTTGTACGCACATACCCTTCTTCCAACAACTCTTGTAGTTGCATCTTCAGCTATGCCATCTCTCTTGGCGCTATCCGATACGGAGAGTGTGACACCAGTTTGGCACCTGGCATAAGCTCAATAGTAAAATCAATCTCCCACTGAGGAGGGTCTCTTGGGAGATCATCTGGGAACACATCAGGATACTCGAACATAACTGGAATACTGCCCAGACTTGGATTAGGCATTGAAGTCTGTATTAATGTGACAAACAGTGCTGCCCTAGACTGAACTGCCTTGATCACCGGAAGGGCAGACATCAAAGTCTTACTCGACCCATTCATGCCCGCAAATGTAGTCTCCCGATCAGTAATAAGTCCCAACCCAACCTCCTTTCAGTTGCAATCAATGCATGCTCACTGCTCCGAGAGCCAATCCATACCAAAGATTACATCAAACTCCACTAACGACAGTACCGACGCTCGCAAATCAAACTCCTGGTCCCCAATCCGTATCTTTACCACACAGATTCTATCCACGTGCATTGAGCACCCATTGGGAAACAACACATCCAACTTGTCTTTTACCATCGAGGAAGGGACTCCGATGCGCGATACGAATCTTTCGGACAAGAAGGAATGTGAAGCTCCCATATCAAACTGCGCTCTCGCAGGACAATGGAACATCAACACAAAGTCTAACACCAACACTTATAAGCTAACATATAAAAAGGGTAACAACTATATAAAGTTAAACTGCTATAATTTAACCCATACCTGTCACCACGTTAGCTGGTTTTATGACCTCTTGCAGACCAATATTATATACTCTAGGCTGGGCTGGAGCATGGTGGGACACAGTTGACTCCACCGCCTTCCCTTTTTCTTCATATGTTGCTCTAAGCTTCCTCTCGGACTTTGCACGTCCGCTCCAACATTCACGAGCAAAATGCCCCATCTTTCCAAAGTTGTAGCAAGCTCCTGGGACTCGACTTGTGGTTGTCGTGTCGCACTAGATGAAGGGGTTGAGCTCGAAATCTTCAGCTTCTTTTTCCATCTGCGGAAACTCGACTTTGAATTTGGCACTTTGAACTCTGACTTCTTTTCCCATGGGTCCTTCTTCTATTGCACTTTCTTCGCGACCTTCTCTAATGATCGGGCCGAATTGACCAAGGCTAGGAAGCCCTACACCTTAGGCCCAACAAGGAGTAGCTGTAGGTTGCCACGTAGACCCTCATATAATCAGTTGGTCTTCCGCTCCTCCCCAGTAAACGTAGCACCAGCATAACGACCCAACTGTGTAAAATCGTGGAGATACTCATCCACGCTTCTATCTCCCTGAGTCAAATAATGGTACTGATTCTCAATCTCAAGCTTCTGAGCAGAGGATAGATATCTGGCCAAGAAAAATCTTGAGAATTCCTCCATAGGCGCATCTACAAGTTGCCTTCCCACTAAGAGGTGAATCTCCAACTCGTGCCACCACAGCCTCGCCTCACCGGCCAATAGGAAGGTCGCTATGGTGGCCTTCTGCCACTCCTCAGTTAACGTGGCCTTCAAGACACTCTTTATCATAGAGAGCCAATCCTCAGCTTGAGTTGGCATTCCAATCCCGTCGAACAACGGAGGATTAAAGCTCATTACATGCTTGAGCTGCTTCTCCGTAGCTCTCCTTGGCGCTACTTGATAAACTGCCACGCATTCTACCACTCCCGGC
Source organism: Platanthera guangdongensis (assembly GCA_039583875.1). Classification (NCBI taxonomy): domain Eukaryota; kingdom Viridiplantae; phylum Streptophyta; class Magnoliopsida; order Asparagales; family Orchidaceae; genus Platanthera; species Platanthera guangdongensis. The sequence goes on along the minus strand of CM077148.1, from coordinate 113,994,001 downwards.
TCTGCCACCCTAATCGGTTCTTGCTCATTAACAGGTGGTGCGTGGTACATTTGCCCTGCAGGTTGGGCATTTAACATTACAAAGACTGCTTCAGCAACCAATCTAATGGCTTCTGCTGAAGAAGGTGTTGTAGGCATGTCATTCGGTGCACTACTTTCCGCAGATTGCTGACGTTCTGATTGCCCAGCACCGCTCCTAGCTGCCTATAATAGCATAAACCCTTGATTAGGAGACAAAAAGATTGTAAAAGCAATCATTGGAACACTCAGGTTCCTCAAAAGAATTGTATTTTTCATTCCTAAGTGGACATTCATGGGTTATTTTATGTTATAACGATGACGCACATACATGTGCTCACCACCCCTTAAAAGAATTCACCAACAAATTCAAATAAAGAAGACCGACACCGAGCTCTGATACCAAAATATAACACCCCCATCCGTCGAATGACATATAACAGAAGGTCCAGCAGGAACCCGACGCCATATACCACAGACAGTTGAAAGGGTTATATAAGAAAATCAAAAATCCAACCTTAACTACTCGCCCTAACACAGAGCATTCTAGCGAAAGCTTTTAAACAGTTGGAAAGAACCCATAATTGAATGACAACTATCATGAATGTCCACATACTACTATCGGAATGAAATAACAAATACACTGAAAGAACTTGGCCTTATGGCCTTACAAGAGTTTACTTAACAAATTAATGATTTACATACATCGGCTCGGAGGCCGGCCACACATAAAAAAAAATTAAAACAACAATTCTCTTTGGCCTTCGAGGGTCAGCTCAGCAACATGGGCTTTAGCCCGCTATTTGGTACTTGGCTCCGCAGCACCTGCAAGCAACATTCCACCGCACGGTGGCAATCAAAGTAACGGTCAAAAAAGCCGACTAAATTATAACGACCCCGCCACTTACTCGGTACGGCGGTGCTCCTTCCCTACATTTTATTAGCCAAGCTAAACAATAAAGCGCAAACATACTTTGCCACAGGTGTACGCTCACACGACCAAACACCCCGTGCACTCAAGGCACATTAACGGTGAATCCGGCCAATTCCGTGGCTTCACCACCATCCCCGGGATGGCAACATCGTGAGCATTTTAGTCTTTTTGACCACAGTCTAAGACTCCCGACTATGCCAACGGCATGTCCCTCTATGGGTCTCTAGAATCGAACCACATAGCCCAGGTCCGATTCCACTTGCCCGTTGCTCAGTCCGCATAGTCACCTTAAGAAATACGCACGAGCCAAGCTTCTCTCGTATCCCAAAACATTTCCAAACATCACATAACCCAGTTATGTTCAAGGCTGGCTCCCCGACCGCCAAGGTAGCAGTACTACGTTTCCGCTCAGTTTTCTGGGTGCGCCTTGGAGTTAATCCCCAAGGATCCCTGCTGCAATCTACCGTGTAGAAACCCGAAAACACAAAGCACGGAGTCTTCTCCGACAACCATACAATAAGCAACATCACCGATCCAGAACAACACGTACGAGTAGGCTTCACACACAATGCCTATGTCCGTACTTCGGTTCCGGACTCTATATGCAACACAAAGGGGACTATTCACATCAACCCCAAGGAACATCGTAAACTCACTACACACTCGCGGGTGCGGGTTTCCATATGTAAAAGAAAGAGAGCTTCACATGCTCGTGTAGAGAATCGTTACCCTTGTAGTTCGCTTTTGCACCATGGGGATCTATCTGGATGGAAAGCTACGCAAGGAAATTTCCTCCGCAGATCCGGTCTCGGTTCTCGATTCGGTGCTCCGATGCTACGCCGGCAGCCAGAATCCTCCTCTTCCTTTCTCCTTGCTCTCTCCTCTCTCTAATTCTGTAGAAAGATAGTGCTTAAGAGAAAATGAGGAATTAATCCTCAATTCCCGGCCTTAACAAAGCAGGAACACACATGGGCCGTCAGATCTTATTTAAATAAAACAAACGGCACAGATCCGCCCAAAACTCCTCAATCCTGGGCCGAACATGGGCTTGCACACGGCCGTATCCCAGGCCGTGTACCCCGATCCATGCACGATCGTCGAGCACAGAAAAGGACACGGGTCAAGACATGCACCTGTCTCAACCTGACACGCCCGTGTCGTACTCAGCAGTGGGTAGTTTTTTTCAGAGTTGTCACTTCTTTAAATAGTACAGACTGTGAGTTGCTGACATTTGCCATCTGTCATGACCAGCGGAGGCCACGTCAAGCCGTCATGTTCGCAAGCTCGAGGGCACGGAGTTGGGCTCGCGAGCTTTCATAGACGAGATACTGCATGCGTGTATCATCATAGTAGGAGGCGATGTCCAACCCATATAACCCGAATGCGAGTGTGAAGAAATTGCTTGAGACAATCTCGCCCTCCTGCCAGGAGGGGAGGATTGTAGAGATAGAGGTCGTATTGGCCTCTCAGTCCCAGACTAGTAAAGTCTCGTCGTCATCTAGTAGCTTGTTGCCTAGGCTAAAGTTCCCGTGGCCTCTAAGTGTTACTTTCTCTGTCGAAGCCAAGGTCCCACCGATCTCGTTGATTCTCTTCCCAGCGGCCTCGCTTGTAATTAGATACCTCGATGGAGGAGCACTGTTGAACTCCTTCCCTTTGGCAAGATCAGTGGTCCTGACCTTCTGGAGGGGCGGCTGGATGGGCAACGCATCGGGTTTCTGTTTTTGGCTACTTGATTTCGACAGCTGTTTCGGCTCACTCCTGTAGGCTGCAGTAACATCCTCCCCGTGTGCCATGTCAGTGGTGAGTGTCAAACTGATCGCATGAGTAAGGTTAAGGGGAAGGTTTTGTTCCCCTGCATGTATTGACAGTTAGCAAATTTTGGAACCTTTTAGTTAAAGAAAAGTGTGAAACCTACCTTCCCATGCTAACACAGGAAGTAGCGAGTAGACGTTCCTCCTTGGAAAGGGAACATTTGATGGAGACATCGCCCCCCAACTTGCTAATGATGACGACATGCTAGCGGAAGATCCTCCTTCGTCGCCTTCAAAAGACTTGCGTCGTCATGGTGATCATGTGGAGCGACGCTACAACCTCCGCCCTCGGCGCAATACCACTTCTTCATAATTAGTGGATGACTATCAATTTTATTTGGATGAATTTATTTTTGTTATTTGCTTAAGCTTGCTTATTTATTTCCTTATGGTTTAAACTTTAGAGTGCATGTTATTTAATTGGGCTGCAAGTAGCCTAACCAATGTTGTAAGCCTATATAAGGTCTAGGATATTTCATTATGATTTCGATTTGGAATGAGATATTGAAAACCCTAAAGCTTTCCCCCCTTATCTCCTCCTCTCTCCTTCTCTAAGTTTCGGCCGACCCAACCCCTCCTCCCTCTTATAGCCGACAACATCTCTCCATCTCCCCCCTTCACCACTCGGCCACCAACCCTCCTCCACTCCAAGCCGCCGCCAAACACAAGCCCCTCTCTCATCCACCACCTCCAACCACAAAAACCGACCCCCTCCCCTTCAATTTCAAGTATACATCCGACCACCACGAGCGTGATGCGATGATGACGGAAGAACTTTGCTCCATCCGGCGTAACTCCGACGGAGCCGTGGACGAGCGTTCCAAGCGAGATTGTTGGAATCATCCATTCCGACTTGGGTAACGAAATTTCTACTCCCGTATGTTTCCCTCTTGATAGTTTTTTGTGGCAGCCAATTTTTGCGTTGGATTTCGAAGCTTGAAAATAACTCGTGGGTTATTTCAATTGAATCGTGTTCATCTTAATTGATTTATTTTTTGAAAAGTTTGGCTGCAAGTAGCTTATTGATACTTAATCTACATATGCATAGTCCAGCCATGACAGTTGGAATTCCTAGCAACTTAGATTACACTAGTAGAATATCAATATAAAAGAAATTCTACTTATCTGGACATTATGGTTCTGATGTCATAAAATTTCAGTTTGACAATCTTGAGTTCGATGAATTATTCAGATTTCGTCGAGCTCCATCCATATTGATGCTTAGCAACTCCCTTGTACTTGCACAGTCTCTTTTTGCTGAGCAAGATCTTCTCCCCTTCTTTAGTAACATACTTGCCTTTGGCTTCAACATTCTAATTAGCAGTACAAGAGTGTTCAACCCACTTAGTACTATCTTGATCATTACATTGATCCCAACACTTGATCAATCCCTTCTTGATTTCTGAATAGATAGGGAAGAGCAGGTCTACTGTGATTCTCTTTTTCCCCTAGCTGATTGCAGATGATACCATTAGTGCAGCTGCCAGCTTTCTCTTCTCATGATGCTGAATGCTCTCCTGCAGCTGCTGGACTTTTAAGATCATTTGAACCTAGAATGATCTTTCTATGAACCATCCTTTCATTATGATACCAAGTCTTTATTTACACCTCTATTCCAATAGGAATGTGCTGACTTGTATCACCAATAGCTGGAGCAATCCAACTATTCTTGTAAATAGATCGGCTTTCCTTCTTCTAGCATGTGCCATCACTTGGGTAGTTTCCCTCTCAGCTTCTACAATGTCCATGGGGACAAGTTGATCCTCAGCAGTAATGCTAATCTATTCAATGCTGGAGGAACTTTGGGTAATATTCAAGCTTGTCCAGCAACCTTGACTAAACATGCTCCTCATCAGCATTTGCACAGATCCTGTCCTTATGACATTCATTCATCATTTCAGCTGATGATACTACTTGACTGTTTTTCCCTTCTGTATAGTGAGTTTTATTAGCTAAGCACAATGTTCCTCTTCCTTGCTGCTCAAAGAGGAGCTACTTGTGCTTCCCTCAGAGATGAGTACAACCTACTTGTCCTTTCCAGATTTGCTGGTGTGGCAGCAAGACTTTCCTCAACAAGACATTCCTGCTGGATGGATTCAACTGGCCTTCATCCAAGACTAGTGCACCTTACCATTCTTTAGTAATGCGCACAACATCTTATCCTTGAAGTATGAACCATAGGATAACTTCCTTATTTCTGTCCAAGTTCTGGAACATCTTTTGTCCAAGTGCCACATGGGGGATTGGCACTAAGACTAACCTACAAAACAGAATTATCTTACCTTAGGACCCCAATAGGTATTGGGTCATAGGTTCTGATTAGTCTGAAATCTGACTTGCCCACCTGTAGCATTTCTTACAGGTAGGCTGACTCTTGCTCTAGACATAGAAGGATTGTACCAATAATATAGGGCAAAATGCCCCACCTTACCACAACACAAACACTCATGAATATTATATCTTCTTTTCTGAATAGGTCTTGCAGTGAGGTTGACTGTAGACTGAACAGAAGGAATATCAGCTTCCTTATTCTAAATTCTCTTTTCACAATTTGACTGAGAGTGGGTCTGACATGATAAGAGCTTGGTTTTTCACAAGGTCTATCAGCAACAATTCTCCTTACAGAGAACATGTTGTTGGTGCCCTTGGAAGATTCCAAGTCTTGCATCCTGGCAGATTTACCCTTGGTCAGAGTGTGAGCAGTAAGATTTTGAGAAAAGGCCACTGCCTTGCTCAAGAGAGATGGAGCTGGTGCATTAAATACAAAAGGTCCATGATGGGCCTTTTGCACTTCTTCATGGGGAGCCTTCTGATCACTCAGACCCATGTCCTTTCTTCTTCCATTGTAAGAGACATTCATAGTCTTACAAAGAAGATTCCCATTCCTCCAGTAACCATCCATGGGGTCTTGTCCATACCTGTTGGAAGGGATAATTGCCTTGTTAAAGGTAGGTTGAGGCCTGACAGGAACTTGGCCTCTATTCTAAGATTGGATTACTTTAGAAGTCCACTCAGATTCAGATCTTCTCTTGATAGAATCTATCTTAGAGAAGTTAGCCACAATCCTCCTCTGCCTATCAAGTTTCTCCTCAAAATTTTTGATAATAGAGTCCTTGTATTTTAAGGACTCAACGTGAATATCTGGCATGATTTTCAGATGATCTGCTTCCCTCTCTTTTACACATAGGAGGGATGAAGCTTCATCCAGCTGGGAAGCAGTATTCTATAGGGAGGCTATTTCCTCTGCTTGTTTCTTAACAAGCAGCTTGCTTTCCTTGAAAGCTTTAAGAAGGGCAGCATGATTGTCAATCAATTGATTGATATCATCATCTGTCAAAGGAACCTCATCATCACTAGATGAGGAGAAATCAGAGTCTGTATAGGATTCATATCCAGACTTTGAGGATGATCTAGATAGGGAATGTACCTTATTTTGACCAGGCTGATCCTGACAAGATTCTACTTCTAGGGTAGCTATTTGTCCATGGCCTCTGTATTCCGCTTCTTAAGCTTCATCCACCTATGTATCACTCACTAAGTGTGACAGAGGGGCCCTGATTCTTGCACTTGCATCTGGAAGGATTTTGTCATCACCAAGAGTAGCCAATAGCCCAATGCCGATCTTGTCCTCTCTGTAGATTTGCTGCTCCATAGAGTTCCACATCTTATGGTTCATCCTTAAACACATAATTTTAACCTTTTAGCTATCCTTGGAGGTCAACTCAGACTGTTAGGTCCTTTTTTAGTAATCTCCCTCTGATACCACTAGAAAGTTTATAATTCAAGGATAGCTAAATCACCTAGAGGGGGGGGGGGGGTGAGATGAATAGGTTATTGGTCTCTTTTAAGTTCTTTTAAGTTTCTTCTTTAAGAGCTTTAACTTTTAATTATTTTATGTTTTCAAGATATACCCAACCTGTATAATGAAAACAATATAGAAAAGCACACAATGATTTATAGTGGTTCCCCAATTTGGTACATCCACTTTCCCTCCCACCTATCCAACTATCTTATTGGACTAGGCACAAACTCCTCCAAACTGCTCCTAAGAGCTTACACCTCAGATCCCTCAGGATCTCTAAGTCTCCTCCAAGACTTACTTCTCAGCCACAAAGGACTACAACTCAGTGGTCAGCAGACCACCTACCTCGGGCTGTTAAGCCCTACACTCAGGCTAGGAGGATAGCCCTACCTCAGATCCATAAAGGATCCTACCTCAGAGTTCTACAATGTCGTGACACTAAGTGACCCGCAAACCACCTACCTCAGCATTATATCTAAGGCCTACAACTCAGGATTCTCAGCCCTATAAATTCAGGCACAAGGCCTTACTCTCAAAGTGCTGCAGTACTCCTACAGCTCAATACCCAATAGCTACCTACCTTAGTGCCCTTCCAGGCACCTACAACTCAGTGAGAAGCGTGTCACCTACCTCAGGCCAAAAGTCCCTACACTCAGATCCACACTTGGATCCTACCTTAGAGAGCAGAACTCTCCTACCTCAGGCAATTATGCCCTACAGCTCAGATCCGCACTTGGATCCTACCTCAGAGAGCAGCACTCTCCTACCTCAGCTAATTAAGCTCTACAGCTCAGATCCATACTTGGATCCTATAGGATGAATATGGGTTGGTGTGATGATTGGCCACAGGTGAAATTTCATTGTGCCAATCTACCTGGACTGAGATAAACCCAACCCAACCTTGACTCCAGGAAATATATTTCCCAAGACTACTTAGCTGGTCTGAGAGAATACATAGACCTAACTTCATCTTCTTAGCACCAGGCATTTTATCCAGCTGGAGCTAGAGAAGTTACTGCAGCAGATCTTGCTACAAAATGAGCTGGGAGAATCCCAACCCAATTCCTTTCTTTACAACAACAAGGATGAAGATCTCTTTTGTAACATCCCTCAAAAAACTAGACCCCTAGGAGTGGTTTTTTCATGACTAGGTCATGACAAAACCCTAGGAAGCCCAAGAAGACCAAGTGGACCTAGGAATGTAGGGGAGATCACTATAGTATGCAAATAGTAGATTCCTAAACCCTAGTTTAGGATGATCATGGGGCTTCACCATGACTCCAAGACGCCACCATGACCTCACCAATCTATTGAAAGGCCTTAAGGATCCATTGGAGTCAACCTAGGGTGGCCAAGTTGACCTAGAACCATCCTAGGCCTAAATTGGGCAAGGTACCCTAACTAAGGGCAATGTGCCCCTAATAAGCCCAACGAACCCAACCAGGGTCTTCCTAGACCTAAAGTGGGGTCAATGGGTCACTAAGGACCCATGGAGGGCAGTCACAGTGGTTAAGTTGACCTAAGTCCACTCTAACCCTAAATGGGTCAAACTGACCTACATAGGGTCAACTAACCTTCCCTTAGCCAAGTGGATCCCAGCTAATTTGACCAAAGTCAAATCTTGGGTCAAGGTGGTCAAACTAGCCTAAATGGCTAACTCAAGCCCAATCTAAGTGGGCTAGGCCCAAACAGGTGTAGCCCATTGGTCTAGGAGGTGGAGAGACACATTTTGGGCCCACCAAATTCAGAGTTTAGTGACTACGAGAGAGAGAGAGAGAGGAAGTTACGCAAATTTGGAGGGGAGAGAAAGTAAGAGCTTAATGGACATCATGGCCATGGAGGCTCCATAACCCCCCCCCTTTTGATGGGGCTTTTACTCCTTGGAGGAAGGGGAAGAGTTTCGAGGAGGTGGCCGGCCAGTGGGGTGGCTCAGTCTCCTCAATTTGACTGAAACTGAAAACTAGGTTTAATGACCTTTAATGGTGTGTTGATGAATTGGGGAGTTGCAAGCCTGCTCTCCCCAATTCCTTCTTTAAGAACCTTCACCAGGATTAGTGCATGCGTTTCCCCCGATTACATCTCAATTCCCTTGCCGTTGGTGTAGAAGTTGTAGAGGAGCCAAAGCTTGGTGGCCGAAAATGGCAAGGAGGCACAACACCCGCTCTCAGGCCGCAATTCAGGTCCTCCCTTTCTCCTTCTTCTGTGGGTAGATCGTAGGGCCAATTAGCGATGAAAATTGGGCTCAATTGAGCCCGATCGGGAAGGAAGATTTCCCGATTTTTCCATGAAAAATGAACCTTTCGGGATCGCTGGAGACGGCCCCTTCGACGGCTGTGCCGCCGCTTGGCGATAACCACCACCTTGACGGAGGTGGTGGTGGCGGTGGCTGGCCAGGGAGGTGGCTGGGTGGCCGGCGGCAGCGGCTTGAAGATGGCCCAGGAAGAATCAATCCTGGCCATTAGCGTGCTAGGGACGATGACCAGATGCTGTCCGTCAATGCGCCAAGATTCGTGCTAATATAAATTAAACTATAGGTAAATATTCATTTCATGTGATATTCTATCACACATTATCTATTTAATGTTTTAAATTATTAAAAATACCTAGATGCTAAGTCAGAGAAAGCGATCAACATATAATTTGTAGCCCTATGGGTCTACTTTAATTTAAATTGGTTTGAACGACTTTGGGTGCTTGGTTTGACCAGGGCACTCATTTTAGTGGGGTCTATACCAAGGGTTAGACATATGTTAAAATGAGTGCCCACACTTCATCTCTTGTCCAAATGACTTGAAATTTGGATCGGAAGTCACTATAGTATATACCAAGGATCTGCCCAAAATTGAGAATTTTTGGGGATAATTTTGCTATAGTTTTTGAAATTATTTAATTAATCTAGGGTAAATTAATTAATGGACCAAATGGCCTCCAAACTCTTCCAAATTTTGGTGAGTGGTCCTTGGGATCATCACAAGACTCTGAATAAAATTTCATCTCATTTGAAGATGATTTGTATAGAATTTTTACAAACCCTAGCCTTGCCTTAATAAGGGTATTTAGGTCAAAAGTGCACTTGTGGGGTTAGGTGGCTAAACCACCACAATTAAGGTTGAAATTTGGGCCACTGACTTGGCATGACTTTTGACACCCTCATATGGATTATGCGGTAGATTGGGGTAGATTTTCCCCAGGACCCAAGACCAAACCTTAAGGATGGTATTTGATGTCTTGTGAAGGGCATGTGGTCAAATGCACTTGTATGGACTTGAAATTTAGTAGGGAGGGTACTAGGGTAACTAAAGCCCTCTAGTAAAAATATTAAAGGATTTGGAGATAGGTAGGCCCCTCAAAAACCTAACCCTAGTTAGGTCACAAACCTTGTAGTGATAGAATAGGGTATTAAAACTCATTGAACAGTGATGAAACTTGGGTAGTGTAGTCATAGGGTTAGTATGAACCTCTGGAAATTTAATTGAGAATTTTGGAGCATTAACCTTAGTACTTCCTTTGTAATGCATGAATTAGCCCTACTTAATTATTTGGATATTGTGGTCTCACTGTCCATTGGAAGTCATGAAAAGTTGGGCAGAGGGAGTTTTAGACCATTATGCCCATGTACGAATTTATTGGAATTTTTAAATACATAATTACAGTACCTACTTCACAAGCTCATAAATTTGGAAACTTGTTAAATAATTCTTTCATAGCTCATTTCTTGTTGAAAAATTATGAAACTTGGCCTAGAGCATTTGTTGATCATTATGTACATGTTTGCATTTTCACAGAAGTTTTGGAAGTATTCTTGTTATACTTGTCTCTTGTAAATGATTAATGTAGATTATATTTAAAATTAGGATTAGAGGCCTAAACCTTGCTGAAAAATTAGGAGACTTTGGATCCTATGTTAAATAGTCATCTTGTATTTATCATAAATTTGATGGAGCATTTGCATGTCTGAAATGGGCACTTCATGTTCAAACTTGGGTTTTTGAATTACTAGAAAAATTAAATAAATTATCAGATAAGTTAGGAAAATTATGAATTCCTGGGTTTAGGTTAAACATGTTATGATAGACCCCCAATAATTATTATAGGGATATTGGATGATTATTTTGAGTACCTCCCATTGTATACATCATATAACTTGGATGGTCTGCGTTTAGTAAAACAACAGAATTCATAATAGGGTGCAAATGAACCTAGGGAGTTGGGATGTTAGTGTGGTAAGTGAAATGCGATTATCATTGGGAGTCATGATGAGGAATGGGAAGTTTGACTAGTGTTAAGAGGTGCTCGGGGTCGACGAAACATCGTCTTCCTCGTGGAGAGAGAGAAAGAGTCAAAACATATTAGGGCCAAGAGTAACCAGCATAACTAGGGTTTCACTTTCACTCACCTCGATGCCTCGGGATGTTAGGTGGGCTCACTCGGGCTGTAGGCTCGGTGGATTTAGTGATGGGCAGGTTGGCCCGGCGAGCTTTTGCTCGGTTGATGTTTGTGATGGACGGGATGGTCCGACGAGCTTTGGATCGGTTGATGTTTGTGACAGGCGGGGTGGTCCTGGGAGCTTTGGCTCAGTAGCTGATACATAAGTTGAATGTGCATAAAGTATAAGGTGGTGGGTCTTCGGTATTGGAGGGTCGATGCACCGACGCCAATACGTTGACTCAGTAAGTGTGGTTTAGCACTTGGCCAAATAAATTCCGGTGCGCCAGCCGGCAAGAGTACACAGTTGCTTCGCTTAGTGCACCAGCTTTGAGGCATATGATAGGTCTGACTGCTAGTGTAATTACCGATTTAGAGGTGGTGGAGGCCCAACCCACCGCTTCTGTTTGCCACTACAAAGGTATCCTGGAAGGTTCGGCTCCAGAAAGGGGGAACTAAAGGTCTGTGTACACAGAGTCGAGTGGGTGAGTTGCACTTGCATGTTTTCATCATGGCATAATTGCATTTCATAGCATAACCATTGCATATAACCCTGACACCTATTGTATAAGTAGTATGGGATGCTTTATACAATAGGCCTTACAAAACGACCCCTTGGTTTATATGTTCGCGCGAGCGTGCTTATAAGTTAAGGTTTTTATTCAGTAAATATATCTGTATTCTTGTTGGAAAACCGACACCATATCGTATAAATTGGTATGAGACTTTTTATACGATAGGAGCTCTGCAAAAATCCCTTGGCTTATGTGTTTTCACATAAGTTAAGGTTACCTTTTCTTGTTAAGTCTTCCTTATCTTCATTCTGTCTTATACACTATAGAACTGCTAGATTAGTACCGCCGCCACCTGCTTATATTTGTCATTCTCCACTTTCATGTCCTCTCCTTTCCTCCTCCCTGCTCAGTGCCTAGGATCCATGGGGGAAGTGGCGGGGGATGATAGGACTTAGTCATTTAGACTAATGGTTTTCGAACAACATCATTTTAGGGGACAGTGGAACCCAGCAAGGAGGAGCAGCCCCGTAGGTCGGCACGCTTGGAGATGGGATAGTCTAGTACTGGAGTTCAGACAGTAGGGACTGTGAGTCCTAATCGCTAGTAGTTATTTTAGTTTTGCTTCCGTGATGAGAGATATGTAGTGAGGACATTGATGTACTGTGCATGCGCCCAAGTTTTAGCACTTTTATTATATCTATGGACATTCCCTTTGTGGAGATTATTTGCTATATATGTGATGTGTGTGGACTTGCCTTTTATTATTTTGCTACTGTTGTGATTGATTTGGCCGGCAGGATCGACATTTTGTAGTGATGACCTTCCTAGACGTGAAGTTGTCACCGCAAAGCGGCGGTTCTGGGCCTAAGACCCCGGTGTTTAAAAAAAGGGTCTTACATCTTTGGCCTATGCTGGAAGTAACTTACAGATCAGCTTGTCTGCCCCTTTCTAAACTGAGCCAACTGCTCAGCCCTATCTCCTTCTTCATAGCTCCCCAATAGAATGTTCTTTAGGATTTGTTGATGGAGTCTGTGAAGCACTTGCACCAAGGGTCGGCCCAAGCTGCTACCTTTTTCTCAAAAAATCCTTCTAAGCTAACTTGCTGGTGCAGATGAAGATCACACCAGCTATCTTGCTGTTGAAGATGTTTTTCCAATAGCTAAGTTGCTCTCTATCCTGTAGACTTGAGCTTCCTGTTCTTCAGCTCCACAATAATGGCGGAGAAGAAGAACTATCTCTTTTCTTTTCTCTGAACGCTATCTTCCTCAGTACGCCTTTTTTCTCCTTTTATTGGTTTTGACCCAACGGCTCTTGAGCAGTTGGCCCCACATATTTAATGGCTACCGACAACCTCAAGTAGTGGGCCCCGCACATTTAATGTTCAGCAACAACCTTGCTTTAACGCCAACTGTTGTACAGTAGGTCTGTGGTAACATTTGTCGCGTATTGTAGTCATACCGCCACTAATTTAAAATATATTGTCTTGTTGACTTGCTGATGTCATTAGCTGTGGACTTAGTCAAAAAGCAAACAACATTGGCATAAGCGTTGAGTAAGTAAGCATCACTCAACGCCAAAACACTTAGATAGATTTACTGTCATATGTTATTAAGTGAGTAACCTTCACTCAACACCAAACTACTTAGAATTGAAATCTGTTTCTAGGCGTTGAGTTATTCAGCATCACTCAATGCCAACTTGCTTTATCAGCTATCTGCTGCATGGTGTTGAGTGTGTGAGCATCACTCAACGCCAAACTCCTTAGACAAAATTCTGTCTTCACTAGGCGTTGACAACATTGAGTGAGAAAACTCCACTCAACGCTTTTTGCCTTAACCATTTTTCTGCTTAACTATCTCAGCGCTTTCTTGTTCTTAGCTTCGACAAACACTTGTCTCGGCGATTGTGCTGAGACCAATACTTATCTCAGTGGTTGTGCTGAGACTAACTCCTGTCTCAGCGGTTTTGTTGTGACCAACATTTCTATCAGCGCTTTTGCATTGAGCTTCTCAGCTGTCTCAGCTATCTCGACGCTTTTGCCTTAGGAAAATTCTTCCTTTTAACTTTAGGCATTGACTGACTCAGCCTGCAATACTCTGAACTGAGTTCGATGAATGGTGAACTGAGCTCGATGAACTCTGAACTCAGTTCCATGAATTCTCAACTGAGCTCGACGACCAAAAATCTCACACTTGATCTTAGCTCGACAAATGGTGAGCTCAGCTCGACGAACACTAAACTTAGATAGACGAATTTTGTTGTTCGACTAAGTTCGACTCACAACATTTCTGCTGTAATCTTAGCTCAACAAATGGCGAACCCAACTCGATGAAATCTGAACTTAGATCGATGAATTTTGAAGTTCGACTAAGTTCAACTCACAGCCTTTTTGTTGTGATCTTAGCTCGACGAATGGTGAGCTCAGCTGGACGATCTCTGAACTGAGTTCGACGAATTTTGAACTAAGCTCGACTAAGTTCAACTTTACAGCCTTTTTGTTATGTGGCATTGAGTGTGTCTTCATCACTCAACGCAAAACTACTTAGCCATATTTCTGGCTTATCAACTTTCTTTCTTAACTGTGGCGTTTAGTGAGCTTGCTTCACTCAACGCTTGTGGAGTTAACTGTAATGTCAACTCCTTCTTCACTTAGGTAAATTTCTGCCTTTCCAGCATCTTCTCTTGGTGTCCACCTTTCTTCCTTATGACTACATATCATATCACTAGACTTGTTCCATGGACCATCCTGCACAAGATGAGCTTAAACAACATCAAATGCAACTATGCTCTTAGTGTTGATCGAGATGCCTCTTCAAATCAAACATAGGGAACATTGCCGACAATAGACCCAACAGATAGAGGTGTTGTGGTCTGGTCCTAGATTCATGTGAAATCCCTAAGGTTAAACCCTAGGTCTGGTGTTGAGGATGTGCTATAGGCAGAGCAAGGTGATTAATATTATTATGCCTTGTTCACTTGGTCTTTTGAGATTCCTATAGTTTTGTCATGTCCTAGTCATGACAAAACCACTCCTAGGTGTCTATTTCTTTGAGGGATGTTACATCTAGAGCGAATGTCTTGTTGTCGCGATGGCATTCTCTTGCATCATAAGCTCCATCTCATGTTGAGAGGACAATTGAGCCTTTTTCTTCTCGACCGGAGGTGGAGGCAGTAGCAAGTCGAACCCCTCCTTATTCTGGGCCTTTAGCCCATGTTTGTCCTCCTCTAGGCATGCATTATGCGCAAGTAGTTGTGCAGCAGTCGCGACGTCCTATAGCAGATCAAGAGTTAAATCGAGAAGGAAATTCAGTGAATGAACTAGATGTAACATCTCCATCCGTCGAATGACATATAACAGAAGATCCAGCTGGAACCCGACGCCATATACCACGGATAGTCGGAAGGGTTATATAAGAATATCAAAAATCCAACCTTAACTACTCGCCCTAACGCAGAGCATTCTAGCGGAAGCTTTTAAATAGTTGGAAAGAATCCATAATTGAATAACTATCATGAATGTCCATATACTACTATAAGAATGAAATGACAAATACACCGAAAGAACTTGGCCTTATGGCCTTACAAGAGTTTACTTAACAAATTAATGATTTACATACATCGGCTCGTAGGCTGGCCACACATGACAAAAATAAAAAAACGATTCGCTTTGGCCTTCGAGGGCCAGCTCAGCAACATGGGCTTCAGCCCGCTATTTGGTACTTGCTCTGCAGCACCTGCAAGCAACATTCCACCGCACGGTGGCAAACAAAGTAACGGTCAGCCAAAGATGACCAAATTATAAAGACCCCGCCCCTTACTTGGGATGGCGGTGCTCCTTCCCTACATTTCATTACCCAGTTAAACAATAAAGCACAAACATACTTCGCCACAGGTGTAGGCTCACACGGCCAAACACCCCGTGCACTCAGGGCACATTAACGGTGAATCCGGTCAATTTCGTGGCTTTACCACCATCCCCGGGATGACAACATTGTGAGCATTTTAGTCTGTCTGAACAGAGTCTAAGACTCACGACTATGCCAACGGCCAGTACCTCTATGGGGCTCTTGCATCGAACCATATAGCGCAGGTCTGATTCCACTTTCCCGTTGCTCACTCCACATAGTCACCTTAAGACGTACGCACGGGCCAAGCTTCTCTCGAATCCCAAAACATTTCCAAACATCACATAACCTAGTTATGTTCAAGGCTGGATCCCCGACTGCCAAGGTAGCAGAACTACGTTTCCGCTCAGTTTTCCGAGTGCGCCTTGGAGTTAATCCCTAAGGATCCCTGCTGCAATCTACCGTGTAGAAACCCGAAAACACAAAGCACAGAGTCTTCTCCAGCAAACCATAAAATATGCAACATCACCGATCCAGACCAACATGTCCGGGTATGCTTCACACACAATGCCTATGTCCGTACTTCGGTTCCGGACTCCATATGCAACACAAAGGGGACTATTCACATCAACTCCAAGGAACACCGCACACTTACCGCACACTCGCGGGAGCGGGTTTCCTTATTCAAAAGAAAGAGAGCTTCACATTCTCGAGTAGAGAATCGTTACCATTGTAGTTCACTTTTGCGCCATGGGGATCTATCTAGATGGAAAGCTTCACAAGGGAATTTCCTCTGCGGATCCTGTCTCGGTTCTCGATTCGGTTCTCCGATGCTCCGTCGGCTGCCGGAATCCTCCTCTTCCTTCCTCCATGCTCCCTCCTCTCTCTAACTTCTTAGAAAGAGAGTGCTTAAGAGAAAATGTGGAATTAATCTTCAATTCCCGGTCTTAAAAAAGGAGGAACACACCTGGGCCATCAGATCTTATTTAAAGAAAACGAACGGCTTAGATCCGCCCAAAACTCCTCAATCCTGGGCCGAACACGGCCTTGCACACGACCGTGTCCTAGGCCGTGTACCCCGATCCAGGCACGATCGTCGAACACAAAAAGGACACAGGTTAAGACACGCCCGTGTCTCAACATGACACGCCCGTGTCTCAACCTGACATGCCCGTGTCCTAGGGGCGTGTCACAGATAACCGCCACGCCAACCGTCACATCCCTTGGGAACACGGGTGGTGATACGGGTATGCAGAAGCCCGTGTCACGCTTGACACGCCCGTGTCGCTGCCGTGTTTCCTGTCGTGTCCTTTTCTGGACATAGCCAGCCAACACAGAGGAATACACGGCTTTGGACCCGCCCGTGTCCCAGGCCGTGTACCCCTATTAAGGCACCAAAAATTCCTTAGGATGCGACCGGTTCGATTACGATTTTCGGGGTGTTACAAATCTCCCCCTTTAAAGAATTTCGTCCCAAAATTACGTATAGGTACACAAAATTACAAAGTTACCTGAGTGGAATAACTCGGGGTATTACTCCAACATAGTCTGCTCTCGCTCCCATGAAAGCTCCGCACATCCGCAGTTATCCCAACAGACTTTAACCATTCAGATTTCCTTGTTGCGGAGTCCTTTGACTTCAAAGTCTTCAATGCGTACTAGTTTGACCTTTACCGTCAACCCGTAATCAACCGGCACTTGATCGACCACAACGACCTGCGAATGCTCTTGCACCACCTTCCTCAACACTGATATGTGGAACACATCATGTAGCCCACTCAACTCCACTGACAGCTTCAATCGATACACTGCTTCGCCAACCCACTCCAGGATTTCAAACGGCCCAAGGTATCTCGGACTCAACTTCTTCAAGCGTCGAACCCGCGAGACACACTTGAACGGCTTGATTTTCAAATACACACAGTCGTCAACACTGAACTCCACGTTCCTATGCTTAGCATTATAGTATTTTGCATGTCTGTCCTGAGTGATCTTCAACCATTCCTGAACTATACGTATCATTGAAGTGGCATCTTCCACCGCTTGACATTTGAATAACTTTGACTTGCCTGTCTCCAACCAAGACAATAACGTGCGACACTTTCTGACATACAAGGCCTCGAAAGGCGCCATTCCAATACTCGCTTGATAGATGTTGTTATATGCAAACTCCACCATGTACAGGTGATCTTCTCACTGCTTTCTGAAATCAAGGACATACATGTGAAGCATGTCCTCCATCGCCTTGTTGACCCTCTCGGTCTGACCATCCATCTGTGGATGAAAGGTTGTGCTGAAACTCAACATAGTTCCCAACAGACTATGCACTAGCATCCAGTCATTCGACATGAAGCGTCCATCTCGGTCACTAACAATACTGTGGGGCACACCATGCGATCGTACAATATTATCCACATAGAGTTTGGCTAACGTTTCCACCCGATCATCCTTCCTGTTCGGGATGAAGTGCGACACTTTTGTCAATCTATCTACGACCACCCAGATGACGTCGTTTCCCCTCTACGACTTTGGCAAACCATGCACAAAATCCATAGAAATGTCGTCGAACTTCCACTCCGATATAGCCAAGGACTTCAAGAAACCTCTGGGCTTCTGGCACTCTGCCTTCACCAAGACACATGTTTGGCACTTGGCCACATAAAGTACTACATCCTTCTTTAATCCTGGCCACCAGAACAACTTCTTCATGTCTTTTGTACATCATCGTGCTCCACAGGTGGATTGAGTAATTGGTATGATGAGCCTCGTACATCAACTCCTCCCGAAGATTATCTGCAATAGGGACGCATAGGAGACCATTCCGCCATAGCAGTCCATCCTCAGCAGCAAATTAGGAATTTGACACATCCAAAGATTCATCTGAGATCTGCTTCATGCTATTATCCTGAACCAAAGCCCGCCGAACCCTATCAGCTTTGTCATACTGCACCTCTGTCCAATACAATTTTGCCTCAGCCCTAGTCTTCTTGTCGACGCAGGAGATCTCTAATGCCTCCAAATCACAGACCAAACTCTCATCATGTACCGACAACCAGCTGGCCTGTGCAGGAGCCCTGTGACTCAATGCATCCTCCACTGCATTTCCTTTCCCAGCCACATAATGTATCTCGAAGGTGTAGTCCCCAAGGAACTCCATCCACCACCGCTGCCTCATGTTCAGGTCCTTCCGATCTAACAAGTACTTCAGGCTCTTATGATCAGTGTAGATATCGACCTTTACACAGTACAAGTAGTGCCTCCACAGCTTTAGAGCAAATATCACGCCCGCTAACTCTAAGTCGTGAACCGGATAATTCCACTCGTGAACCATAGGCTATCATGCTCCCATATTGTAGCAGAACACAGGCCAAACCACTGCCCGAAGCATCACTATAGATTTCAAACCCTTCGGTCCCACTCAGCGAACATAAAATAAGCGTCGTGGTCAACCACCTCTTCAATTCTTCAAAAGCCTGCTCTCACACTAGCAACCACATAAACTTTTGATCCTTCCTTGTCAACGCCTTGAGTGGTAGCGCTATCCACGAGAAGTTCTCTACGAAGCGCCTGTAGTAGCCGGCAAGCACCAGAAAACTCCGGACTTACCCCACTGTAGGCAACACAGACCACTCCTGTATCGCCATTATCTTCGCCGGATCCACCGCTATCCCTTCTACACTAATAATATGACCAAGGAACGCTACCGAGGATAACCAGAACTCACACTTGGAGAAGTTAGCATACAACTGATTCCTTCTCAACGTCTCCAACACCACATGCAGATGCTTGTAGTGATCATCCTAACACTGCGAGTGCACCAAGATATAGTAGATAAATACTATCACGAAACGGTCCAGGTACTCTCTGAACATCCTGTTCATCAGATCCATAAACACGGATGGCGCATTGGTTAACCCAAATGGCATGACCGTGAACTTGTAATGCCCAAACCGCGTGCTGAACGCTATCTTTGAGATGTCGCTTTCCCTTATCCTTAATTGGTAGTAGCCGGATTTCAGATCTAACTTCGAATATACTATTGACCCGACCAACTGATCAAATAGATCGTCAATCCTTGAGATCAGATACTTATTCTTTTCCGTAAGCTTGTTCAACTCCCGATAGTCGATACAGAGTCGCAAACTCCCATCCTTCTTCTTAATGAAGAGGACCGGTGCGCTCCAAGGCGACGAACTTGTACGCACATACCCTTCTTCCAACAACTCTTGCAGTTGCACCTTCAGCTATGCCATCTCTCTTGGCGCTATCCGATACGGAGAGTGTGACACCGGTTTGGCACCTAGCATAAGCTCAATAGTAAAATCAATCTCCCACTGAGGAGGGTCTCTTGGGAGATCATCTGGGAACACATTAGGATACTAGAACATAACTGGAATACTGCCCAGACTTGGATTATGCATTGAAGTCTGTACTAATGTGACAAACAGTGCTGCCCTAGACTGAACTGCCTTGATCACCGGAAGGGCAGACATCAAAGTCTTACTCGACCCATTCATGCCCGCAAATGTAGTCTCCCGATCAGTAATAAGTCCCAACCCAACCTCCTTTCAGTTGCAATCAAAGCATGCTCACTGCTCCGAGAGCCAATCCATACCAAAGATTACATCGAACTCCACTAACGACAGTACCGACGCTCGCAAATCAAACTCCTGGTCCCCAATCCGTATCTTTACCACACAGATTCTATCCGCGTGCATTGAGCACCCATTGGGAAACAACACATCCAACTTGTCTTTTACCATCGAGGAAGGGACTCCGATGCGCGATACGAATCTTTCGGACAAGAAGGAATGTGAAGCTCCCATATCAAACTGCGCTCTCGCAGGACAATGGAACATCAACACAAAGTCTAACACCAACACTTATAAGCTAACATATAAAAAGGGTAACAACTATATAAAGTTAAACTGCTATAATTTAACTCATACCTGTCACCACGTTAGCTGGTTTTATGACCTCTTGCAGACCAAGATTATATACTCTAGGCTGGGCTGGAGCATGGTGGGACACAGTTGACTCCACCGCCTTCCCTTTTTCCTCATATGTTGCTCTAAGCTTCCTCTCGGACTTTGCACGTCCGCTCCAACATTCACGAGCAAAATGCCCCACCTTTCCAAAGTTGTAGCAAGCTCCTGGGACTCGACTTGTGGTTGTCGCGTCGCACTAGATGAAGGTGTTGAGCTCGAAATCTTCAGCTTCTTGTTCCATCTGCGGAAACCCGACTTTGAATTTGGCACTTTGAACTCTGACTTCTTTTCCCATGGGTCCTTCTTCTATTGTACTTTCTTCGCGACCTTCTCTAATGATCGGGCCGAATTGACCAAGGCTAGGAAGCCCTGCGCCTTAGGCCCAACAAGGAGTAGCTGTAGGTTGCCATGTAGACCCTCATATAATCAGTTGGTCTTCCGCTCCTCCCCAGTAAATGTAGCACCAGCATAACGACCCAACCGTGTAAAATCGTGGAGATACTCATCCACGCTTCTATCTCCCTGAGTCAAACAATGGTACTGATTCTCAATCTCAAGCTTCTGAGCAGAGGATAGATATCTGGCCAAGAAAAATCTTGAGAATTCCTCCATAGGCACATCTACAAGTTGCTTTCCCACTAAGAGGTGAATCTCCAACTTGTGCCACCACAGCCTCGCCTCACCGGCCAATAGGAAGGTCGCTATGGTGGTCTTCTGCCACTCCTCAGTTAACGTGGCCTTCAAGACACTCTTTATCATAGAGAGCCAATCCTCAGCTTGAGTTGGCATTCCAATCCCGTCGAACAACGGAGGATTAAAGCTCATTACATGCTTGAGCTGCTTCTCCGTAGCTCTCCTTGGCGCTACTTGATAAACTGCCATGCATTCTACCACTCCCGGCTCTGCCACCCTAATCGGTTCTTGCTCATTAACAGGTGGTGCGTGGTACATTTGCCCTGCAGTTTGGGCATTTATCATTGCAAAGACTGCTTCAGGGACCAATCTGATTGCTTCTGCTGAAGAAGGTGTTGTAGGCATGTCATTCGATGCACTACTTTCCGCCGATTGTGGACGTTCTTATTGCCCAGCACCGCTCCTAGCTGCCTATAATAGCATAAACCCTTGATTAGGAGACAAAAAGATTGTAAAAGCAATCATTGGAACACTCATGTTCCTCAAAAGAATTGTATTTTTCATTCCTAAGTGGACATTCATGGGTTATTTTATGTTATAATGATGATGCACATACATGTGCTCACCACCCCTTAAAAGAATTCACCAACAAATTCAAATAAAGAAGACCGACACCGAGCTCTGATACCAAAATATAACACCCCCATCCGTCGAATGACATATAACAGAAGGTCCAGCAGGAACCCGACGCCATATACCACAGACAGTTGAAAGGGTTATATAAGAATATCAAAAATCCAACCTTAACTACTCGCCCTAACACAGAGCATTCTAGCGGAAGCTTTTAAACAGTTGGAAAGAACCCATAATTGAATAACAACTATCATGAATGTCCACATACTACTATCGGAATGAAATAACAAATACACTGAAAGAACTTGGCCTTATGGCCTTACAAGAGTTTACTTAACAATTTAATGATTTACATACATCGGCTCGGAGGCCGGCCACACATAAAAAAAAAATTAAAACAACAATTCTCTTTGGCCTTCGAGGGTCAGCTCAGCAACATGGGCTTCAGCCCGCTATTTAGTACTTGGCTCCGTAGCACCTGCAAGCAACATTCCACCGCACGGTGGCAATCAAAGTAACGGTCAAAAAAAGCCGACTAAATTATAACGACCCCGCCACTTACTCGGGATGGCGGTGCTCCTTCCCTACATTTCATTAGCCAAGCTAAACAATAAAGCGCAAACATACTTTGCCACAGGTGTACGCTCACACGACCAAACACCCCGTGCACTCAAGGCACATTAACGGTGAATCCGGTCAATTCCGTGGCTTCATCACCATCCCCGGGATGGCAACATCGTGGGCATTTTAGTCTTTTTGACCACAGTCTAAGACTCCCGACTATGCCAACGGCATGTCCCTCTATGGGTCTCTAGCATCGAACCACATATCCCAGGTCCGATTCCACTTGCCCGTTGCTCAGTCCGCATAGTCACCTTAAGAAATACGCACGAGCCAAGCTTCTCTCGTATCCCAAAACATTTCCAAACATCACATAACCCAGTTATGTTCAAGGCTAGCTCCCCGGCCGCCAAGGTAGCAGTACTACGTTTCCGCTCAGTTTTCTGGGTGCGCCTTGGAGTTAATCCCCAAGGATCCCTGCTGCAATCTACCGTGTAGAAACCAGAAAACACAAAGCACGGAGTCTTCTCCGACAACCATACAATAAGCAACATCACCAATCCAGAACAACACGTACGAGTAGGCTTCACACACAATGCCTATGTCCGTACTTCGGTTCCGGACTCTATATGCAACACAAAGGGGACTATTCACATCAACCCCAAGGAACATCGTAAACTCACTGCACACTCGCGGGTGCGGGTTTCCATATGTAAAAGAAAGAGAGCTTCACATGCTCGAGTAGAGAATCGTTACCCTTGTAGTTCGCTTTTGCGCCATGGGGATCTATCTGGATGGAAAGCTATGCAAGGAAATTTCCTCCATAGATCCGGTCTCGGTTCTCGATTCGGTGCTCCGATGCTACACTGGCAGCCGGAATCCTCCTCTTCCTTTCTCCTTGCTCTCTCCTCTCTCTAACTCTGTAGAAAGATAGTGCTTAAGAGAAAATGAGGAATTAATCCTCAATTCCCGGCCTTAACAAAGCAGGAACACACATGGGCCGTCAGATCTTATTTAAAAAAAATGAACGGCACAGATCCGCCCAAAACTCCTCAATCCTGGGCCGAACATGGCCTTGCACACGGCCGTATCCCAGGCCGTGTACCCCGATCCAGGCACGATCGTCGAGCACAGAAAAGGACACGGGTCAAGACACTCACCTGTCTCAACCTGACACGCCCGTGTCGTACTCAGCAGTGGGTAGTTTTTTTCAGAGTTGTCACTTCTTTAAATAGTACAGACTGCGAGTTGCTGACATTTGCCATCTGTCATGACCGGCGGAGGACACGTCATGCCTTCATGTTCGCAAGCTCGAGGGCACGGAGTTGGGCTCGCGAGCTTTCATAGATGAGATACTGCATGCGTGTATCATCATAGTAGGAGGCGATGTCCAACCCATATAACCCGAATGCGAGTGTGAAGAAATTGCTTGAGACAATCTCGCCCTCCTGCCAGGAGGGGAGGATTATAGAGATAGAGGTCGTATTGGCCTCTCAGTCCCAGACTAGTAAAGTCTTGTCGTCATCTAGTAGCTTGTTGCCTAGGCTAAAGTTCCCGTCGCCTCTAAGTGTTACTTTCTCTGTCGAAGCCAAGGTCCCACCGATCTCGTTGATTCTCTTCCCAGCGGCCTCGCTTGTAATTAGATACCTCGATGGAGGAGCACTGTTGAACTCCTTCCCTTTGGCAAGATCGGTGGTCCTAGCCTTCTGGAGGGGCGGCTGGATGGGCAACGCATCGGGTTTCTGTTTTTGGCTACTTGATTTCGACAGCTGTTTCAGCTCACTCCTGTAGGCTGCAGTAACATCCTCCCCGTGTGCCATCTCAGTGGTGAGTGTTATACTGATCGCATGAGTAAGGTTAAGGGGAAGGTTTCGTTCCCCTGCATGTATTGACAGTTAGCAAATTTTGGAACCTTTTAGTTAAAGAAAAGTGTGAAACCTACCTTCCCATGCTAACACAGGAAGTAGCGAGTAGACGTTCCTCCTTGGAAAGGGAACATTTGATGGAGACATCGTCCCCCAACTTGCTAATGATGACGACATGCTAGCGGAAGATCCTCCTTCGTCGCCTTCAAAAGACTTGCGTCGTCATGGTGATCATGTGGAGCGACGCTACAACCTCCGCCCTCGGCGCAATACCACTTCTTCATAATTAGTGGATGACTATCAATTTTATTTGGATGAATTTATTTTTGTTATTTGCTTAAGCTTGCTTATTTATTTCCTTATGGTTTAAACTTTAGAGTGCATGTTATTTAATTGGGCTGCAAGTAGCCTAACCAATGTTGTAAGCCTATATAAGGTCTAGGATATTTCATTATGATTTTGATTTGGAATGAGATATTGAAAACCCTAAAGCTTTCCCCCCTTATCACCTCCTCTCTCCTTCTCTAGGTTTCGGCCGACCCAACCCCTCCTCCCTCTTATAGCCGCCAACATCTCTCCATCTCCCCCCTTCACCACTCGGCCACCAACCCTCCTCCACTCCAAGCCGCCGCCAAACACAAGCCCCTCTCCCATCCACCACCTCAAACCACAAAAACCGACCCCCTCCCCTTCAATTTCAAGTATACATCCGACCACCTCGAGCGTGACGCGATGACGACGGAAGAACTTTGCTCCATCCAGCGTAACTCCGATGGAGCCGTGGACGAGCGTTCCAAGCGAGATTGTTGGAATCATCCATTCCGACTTGGGTAACGAAATTTCTACTCCCGTATGTTTCCCTCTTGATAGTCTTTTGTGGCAGCCAATTTTTGCGTTGGATTTCGAAGCTTGAAAATAAATCGTGGGTTATTTCAATTGAATCGTGTTCATCTTAATTGATTTATTTTTTGAAAAGTTTGGCGAACCTCGTAGCTTTTTGTTGGGAGAGATCTACCGTTTTCCGGATCGCAATTTTGGTTGATCTCTTTTGGTACAACCCGCTCGGTCGGATCTAATATTGATCCTTTTAGCCGGAACGGATATTGGCCTATAGCCTCTGTTGGGTCCCTAACGGTTTGGCTACCCGTTCTTTAGCATAATCATGATAAAATTGCGTGGAGTGTGTGTTGCGAAAACTTCTGTGCGAGTGTCAATTTTAAATCATCGAGGGGCGAACGTAATAATCCGTAGGTTTCCCGAGAACGACGCTTAGGCCTGCATCAATTTGGTATCAGAGGGAGGTTCCAGTCAATTTCCTAATTGGCACTCGCCCCCTGTTGTTTGCACGCACTTATCTTGCACGTTTAGTTACCAAAATTACAAAAAACTTTTTTTCCTGGTCTGCCAATAGCGGCCAAATTTTTGTATTTCTGCAAAAAAAAATTCCAAATTTTTTTAATAATCTACGCATTATTTTCCTCCAGAAAATCACAAAAAAATATTTCGACCATAGTTTTTTTTAGCGGGAACAATTCCTTCTGTGTGTCACCTTCGCTGGACACAACTTTTATTTGTATGCGCACTACATTAGGCACGGAGTATTCCCCGTCTTCTTCCAATATGGAGGAAGAACGGGATGCAGGTCACGGTCTCACAGCACTTGAGGAACTCCGCCAAGATTTCACAGAACAAATGACGGCTATTAGGGAGACACTGCACGCAATGAGATTACACCTTGTGAATCCCCGTAATCAAACCGCAAACCAACGGGCAGAAGGAAATAATAACCCTTATAACAACCATAATCATGAACACGCCCCGCGGGCACCATACGAGTTTGATCTTACTAGGGCCGTCCGCGTCAAACCCTCATCATACGATGGGTTGGTAGAACCCCAAGTGTTCCAAGACTGGGTTATGGAGATAGAGTGCTACTTTGAGTGGTACAATCTGAACGACGTGAATAAGGTGCGCGTGGCGAGGATGAAATTGTTGGGTGGAGCGAAGATATTTTGGTTGAATGAGGAGCGGCGTCTGAGAGTCGAGAATGGAGAGTTACCCATTGTTTGGGCAGACATGAAGGCTTTGCTGACAGAGCAGTACGTCCCCACATATCATCGAACACAGATGTTTGATGATTTGGCTACCCTTAAATAAGGGAATAGGTCGGTTTCAGAGTATATGAGTCTGCTTAAGGACATGATGGTTAGGTGTGGAGTGAAAGAGATGCCTGAGATCACCCTCTCTAGGTTTCGTAAGGGGTTAAACACTGACATCCAGGGATAATTGCTGCGATATGGCCACACCGACTTGCAAGTCATGTTTAACGCTGCATTAGATATTGAGAAACACAACGTGCATAAAAATAAGTCTCGCCCGTTTCAGAAGGGAAAGTCCATCTTAGGACCACCTCCCACTTCCACCAATAAGTACAGGGGGAAGATCCGGTCCACCGACTCGACCTCCAACGTGACTTCCAGGAATATTAGAAAACCGACGGGTGAGAGAGTCCCAGTAGGACGGGTCAACAAAACAAATGCTACTTGTTTCACTTGCGGGATTCAAGGTCACTACGCTAGTGAGTGTCCTACTAAGCCCAAGCCTTTAGCCCTGTTAAATTCCACATGTGAGTCAGACGATCTTATTTACGAAGCAGGAGAGGATAGCGAGTCGGATGGAGTGCCTAGTGACTTGGAGGATGACTCTCACATGATGGTCATGAGGTGTATTCTTGCGACTCCACAGGCGTTAGATGACTGGAATAGGACGAACATATTTTCGTTGCATTTTAAGAGTGGGGAAAAGTGGTGTAGGTTGATCATAGATAGTGGAAGTTGTATGAACGTCATTTCGGAAGCTGCGGTGACCCGAATGTCTTTGGTTACTGAGCCGCACCCTCACCCTTATAAGGTGGCATGGGTAGACAAGTCATCCCTCCCAGTGTCAAAGCGTTGTTTGGTACCCCTTACCATCAAAGCTTATTCTGAACATATTTGGTGCGACGTCATCCCGATGGATGCTTGTTACGTTCTATTAGGTCGCCCATGGCTTTATGATCATGATGTTACCCACTTTGGTCGGGCTAACACTTACGAATTTAAATTTAATGGCAAGACCATAACTCTAAAACCCACTCCGCCTAAGGGCCCTTCGATCCCCTCTAAGGATACGATTGTCCCGGTCGAAAAGAAGGCATTAAGTTTGATAGGCAAGAAGGAATTGGCTCGTAATACCTTTATGGATGGGGTCATATATGCTTTAGTTTGTTTGCAGGTTAAGGACGATGCAGCGTCTGTTGATACTTTACCTCCGGCGTTGAGAAATCTCCTAGATGACTTTAAAGATGTGTACCCAGACGAGCTTCCGTCCGAGTTACCCCCCCCATGCGGGACATCCAACATGCGATAGATTTCATCCCGGGTTCCTCTTTGCCCAACCTTCCTCACTATCGGTTAAATCCCTCCGCACACTTAGAACTACAAACCCAAATTTCCGACTTATTGCAAAGGGGATTCATTCGTCATAGCAAGAGTCCATGTGTCGTACCCGCCTTGCTTGCTCCCAAGAAAGACAGCTCTTGGAGGATGTGTGTGGATAGTAGATCCATTAATAAAATTACTGTTAAGTATCATTTTCCCATCCCTCGCTTGGACGATTTATTGGACATTTTAGCGGGTGCCACGATATTCTCGAAATTGGATCTTAGAAGTGGCTACCATCAGATCCGAATTAGGGAAGGTGATAAGTGGAAGACGGCTTTTAAGTCAAAGGAAGGTCTCTAAGAGTGGTTAGTTATGCTGTTTGGGCTTTCCAATGGCCCGAGACATTTTCTAGGATGATGACTCACGTATTCCAACCGTATATGGGAAAATTCATAGTTGTGTATTTTGATGACATTTTAGTTTTTAGCACATCAACACTCGATCACGAGGCCCATCTGAAGATTATCCTTCCCAGTTTGAGGTCAGGGAAATTATTCGTCAATATTAAGAAGTGTACTTTTCATGTATCATCTGTTGAGTTTCTCAAATATATAGTGAGTTTTGAAGGCATACATGTTGACCCCAAGAAGGTCCAAGCTATTAAGGAGTGGCCAGAGCCTACCACTATTCGGGATGTTAGGAGTTTCCATGGCCTAGCTACGTTTTATCGCCGATTCATTCGAGATTTTAGCAGCATCATGGCCCCCATTACTGAGTGCATGAAAAAGGGTGAATTTTCTTGGACGGCTTCAGCCGCTAAAGCGTTTCACTCCATTAAATCTCGTATGTCGGAAGCCCCCTACTGCAATTGCCGAATTTTAATAAAGTCTTCGACTTATCATGTGATGCGTCAGGTGTGGGAATTGGCGGGGTATTGAGTCAGGAAGGCCATCCTATTGGGTATTTCAGTGAGAAACTCGTAGGGCCTAAATTGAATTATTCTAATTAGGATCGAGAGTTTTACGCAGTCATTCGGTGCCTCCAATATTGGCGGCACTACTTACTTCCTAAGGAATTTGTCATTTTATCCGTTCATGAAGCGTTGAGATTTATTTACTCTCAAACTAAGGTTAGCCCTAGACATGCAAAATGGGTCTCCTATCTTCAGGAGTACACATTCAACATCAAACACCTTAAGGGTACTCTCAACCGTGTAGCCGATGCTCTTAGTCGTGTTTCTTTATTATTGTCTATGCTAGAAGTTAAGGTGATCGGCTTCGATAGAATTAAAGATGAATATGTCCATTGTCCGGATTTTAAGGATATTTATTTAGCCACTCAGGACAATTTGCCTATGACCATTTCATCTTATTATATTCGTGACGGCTATTTATTCAACCACTCGAAGTTATGTATCCCACGTTCCTCCCTACGTCACTTCATTGTTTGGGAGTTGCATAGTGGTGGGTTAGGTGGCCATTTTGGCCGTGACAAAACGATCACATTAGTAGAAGACAAGTTTTATTGGCCCGGTCTTAAGGCAATGGTTAACAAGATCGTGGGTAGTTGTCGAGCGTGCCAATTGGCCAAGGGTAACAAAACCAATGCGGGACTTTATACCCCTCTTCCGATTCCATCCATACATTGGGAAGACGTTAGTATGGATTTTATTCTAGGCCTACCTGTCACGATTAGACGTCATGACTCTATCTTAGTCGTCGTGGATCGCTTCTCCAAAATGGCCTACTTTATCGCGTGTAATAAAACCAACGATGCGTCACACGTTGCACAATTATATTTTAAGGAAGTAGTTGGCCATCGAGGCGTCCCCAAATCTATAGTTACCGATAGTGATGTGAAGTTTACTAGCTATTTTTGGAAGACCTTGTGGAGGATTATGGGCACCAAACTTCTGTTCTCTTCAGCCTACCATCCGCAGACGGATGGACAAACGGAAGTGGTAAACAGAAGTTTAGGTAGTTTATTACGATGCCTTGTGGGAGACCACAAGGGTACATGGGATCTTCTCATTCCACATGCCCATTTAGCGCATAATAATTCCAAAAATAGGTCCACTGGTTTGTCTCCGAATGAGATCATGCACGGATATAAAGCGTCGGTGCCACTCGACTTAATCCCTTTACCGCCATCTTTTAAATTAAGTCTATTTGCACTAGATTTTGCCTCTCATATTCATAATCTGCATAAGCACATAATGGAAACGCTAACCGCACAATACGCGTCTTATCATGTTCATGCTAACGTACATAAGAGAGCATCTCACTTAAAAGTTGGAGATCTAGACATGTTGCGTCTCATCCCTGAACCGTTGCCTACGGGCACCTTAAAAAACTTAGCGGATCGGAGAGTGGGACCATTTCGGATTTTAAAGAAATTAGGAGACAATGCTTTTATTTTGGAATTACCAACTGATTGGGGTATTTCCCTTATTTTTAATGTTTCAGATTTAACGCCATATGTTGCTCCGCCGCAAGAACTATCTTCCTGTCCGTTTAGCTCCACTATAGGTTCTATTGGGTTTGGGGTTGAGGGTGTAACTAGATCGCTCCCTCCATCGGTCTCCAACGGAGGTACATTGCATGTTGAAGAAAAAGATTTTCCTCCCTTGTTGCCTAACGCTTTTCCCAGGTTTCCCCAGACACACTTTTTGCCAGACAGGATTCTACAGGATGAAGTGCTTCCCTCTCCAGATGGCGATGTGCACCGCTACTTGATTCGGTGGCGTGGTCGTCCCGCCTCCGATGACTCTTGGCTCCCGGAATCGGAGGTGGCTCTATTAGATGATGCTCTTCTTCGACGGTACCTTCGAGACCACTCATCGGTGATGAGTCCTTTCGAGCGGGGGAGGATTGATGGAGACATAGTCGCCCAACTTGCTAATGATGACGACATGCTAGCAGAAGATCCTCCTTCGTCGCCTTCAAAAGACTTGCGTTGTGATGGTGATCGTGTGGAGCGACGCTACAACCTCCGCCCTTGGCGCAAGACCACTTCTTCATAATTAGTGGATGACTATCAATTTTATTTGGATGAATTTATTTTTGTTATTTGCTTAAGCTTGGTTATTTATTTCCTTATGGTTTAAACTTTAGAATGCATGTTATTTAATTGGGCTGCATGTAGCCTAACCAATGTTTCATTATGATTTTGATTTGGAATGAGATATTGAAAACCATAAAGCTTTCCCCCCTTGTCTCCTCCTCTCTCCTTCTCTAGGTTTCGGCCGACCCAACCCCTCCTCCCTCTTCTAGCCGCCAACATCTCTCCATCTCCCCCCATCACCACTC
The DNA here is from genome assembly GCA_039583875.1 of Platanthera guangdongensis. NCBI lineage: Eukaryota > Viridiplantae > Streptophyta > Magnoliopsida > Asparagales > Orchidaceae > Platanthera > Platanthera guangdongensis. The sequence continues at coordinate 113,963,242 of CM077148.1, read as the reverse complement.
GGCCACCAACCCACCTCCACTCCAAGCCGCCGCCAAACACAAGCCCCTCTCTCATCCACCAATTCCAACCACAAAAACCAACCCCCTCCCCTTCCCTTTCAAGTCTACATCCGACCACCACGAGCGTGACACGACGACGGCGGAAGAACTTTGCTCCATCCGGCGTAACTCCGATGGAGCCGTGGACGAGGGTTCCAAGCGAGATAGTCAGAATCATTCATTCCGACTTGGGTAACGAAACTTCTACTCCCGTGTGTTTCCCTCTTGATAGTTTTTTGTGGCGGTCAATTTTTGCGTTGGATTTCGAAGCTTGAAAATAAATCGTGGGTTATTTCAATTGAATCGTGTTCATCTTAATTGATTTATTTTTCGAAAGGTTTGGCGAACCTCGTAGCTTTATGTTGGGAGAGATCTACTGTTTTCCAAATCGCAATTTTGGTAGATCTCTTTTGGTACAACCCGCTCAGTCGGATCTAATATTGATCCTTTTAGCCGGAACAGATATTGGCCTATAGCCTCTATTGGGTCCCTAACGGTTTGGCTACCCGTTCGTTAGCATAATCGTGATAAAATTGTGTGGAGTGTGCGTTGCGGAAACTTCTGTGCGAGTGTCGATTTTAAATTATCGAGGGGAGAACGTAATAATCCGTAGGTTTCCCGGCGACGACGCTTAGGCCTGCATCAACATCCAAGTCTTTTCCAAAGAGGAACTGGTGAAGTTTGGATTCATGGCTGCCGAGAGATGGAGGGCGGTAGGTTGATTCCTCCTTATGGACTAGCGAGAGGGGGATGTTGCCGAAATACCCAGAGAAAAAGATGAACTTGCGAATACAATGGTGGTTCTTTTTGGCGAGACCTTTGTCTTTTAAGTTATTGCCGGAGAAGAACATGATCATGTCCCTCTTGGCGCAGAAGTTGAAGAGCCTGTGGAAGACAGGAGAGCTAAACTCAATCCTCTCCTCTTATAAGTTGTAGTAGAACGCTACTAGCAAGGCAATGGAGTTGGGTTTGAGTTATGTGGGAATGACGACGAAGTACAGCAGGACCTTGCGAATCTCCAACCAAATGAGGAGGGGAAATCCTACCTCGAAGTGTTCGGCAGGGATGTCCTGTTCGTGGGGTGAGAAGCTGTTTATCGACTCGTCCTTCCCCGGATGTCGTGTAGTGAAGCCCAACGAGAGGTAGAGTTCGACGAGCAAATGGAATTCCTCTTCAGTCAAATTGCAGTTCATCAAGGGGTAGTTGGTGAATGTGGTTGCTCACTTTGTTCATCCATCTGTATCGCCAGTCATCCCACGAGAGTATATAGAAAACATAGAAGCGCGAGTACAAGAGAAGAGAATTTAAAAAAAAGGATCAGAATCTATCAAGAGCAGTGGTTAATGTGGTAGGTGAGGGGTCTATTTATAGAAAATTTTGGGCGGGAAAGTATCCAAGAGGAGACTAGTGCAGATAGATTATTCACCAGATACCGCTTGGGACCCTATTTCGATCCCACACCCCCCCCTCACTCACCGCTGAGATCGAACTAGCACCACATGCTAAGATTAAAAAGAATAATTTGACAGTAAAAAGAAAATATATGCGAGATAAAAAGCAAGATCAACAAGAAATGTATGAGTCTATCACTTGCATTTGGCAATCAACTAAAAGAGTTATTACTACAGACATTAGGAAAAGGAAAAGCAGGAAGGTGAGGGCCTATAGACCCACCTAAGTCCATCACCACCATCCCCGACATTTCCTTCCCGCCCTAGGCATCATGTGAGAATACTCCAGTGAGCGAATGGTCTGTAGCTCCTGCTGGGCAAGCCGCAATTGATCTTTGGCTCACACGACAAGGATCCCACGAAAGTCCCTCCCATCATCGGCTTCTCCCGCCATCTTACTGATCTGCTGCATATAGTGGTTCTCTTGGCAGAGTAGTTTCTCCTCGACAGAGTTTTGTTTCTCTTGAACCTAAATATAGAGCTCATGCTGCATCAGGGCATGCTTCCGTAAAATCTTGGCCGTCGGCCGCTTCAGCCCCTCGGCATCCTTCGGATCCCCCAGGAAGGCGGCGATTGAGTCAAGCGATGAGGGGGTGGGGTGGGGGGGTGGGCGAGAACTCCTCATCGATGTCGACATCAGTTGAAGATATCTCGCGGTAACCTGCAGTGAATGGTGTTAGTTGTGCATAACCTCCACTCTTTCAGAAGGCGAGTGTGATTTACTACTTGGCCTAGTATCCACGTCCTTTCCTGAGTGCAGGAAGGAAGTGCTAGGCTGCCCCTTGAAGGGAGTGTTGAAGGAGATATGCGCCTTCCCGAGCCCTGGGTGCAGTGTTGTTTGTTCTGTATTAGGGTTGCTTTGGGATGGAAGGTTGGGAACATCATCCGCCAAAGGTCGCATATTCGAAGCGAGATCTATGGGCATCAGGCGAGCGAGGGACTTGGACTTTGAAACACCTATTCAAGTATTCCCAAAGGTGGGAGCTTCAAAAGATGTTAGTAAGAAATTTGATGAGAGGCTAATGGACAAAAGATGACTCACCAAGTGTTTGCGGGAGATCGTTCTGTTTTTGTTGAGAAGTACTCTTGAGGGCCCTCTTGCCATTAACAACATCGAGCGAGTGTGATTCAACACTCGCCTACTCGACTCCCTTCTCTTTTGGGGAGACCTGCGAGCGGACATGTTTGCATCTATTTTCATCCTAGAAATTGAGAAAATAAAGAGAGTGAAGATACCTGAGGGATTCCAGAGTGTGAGGGAGTCTGTGAGAAAGAATGATCACTTGTAAGGTCACGCTTGACCATTCTGGCCTTCCTCAATTTAGGAGACGAGCTCGGAGCTTTCCAAGCAAGCCAAGGGGCGAATGCGGCGACCGATGTCTTGTCATCTACTCTAGCAGCGGCAAGACGGTCCAGGGTTTCTTTCGAGAGCTGTATTGAGTAATAAGTGAGAGAGAGACTTATAAGTTCGGTTGGATAGAGCAGATATCACTTGACGGTGATTGGGTATTTATAGTACAGTAGCGGGGCCCGCCAAAGATACTCTCCAGGTCAGTAAATACTCATCGAATACTTTTGATTGGACATTCCTTTCTGAGTGTAGGACTCACTCGCACAGAGCAAGGATTATGAACAACCCCGTATTCTCTTAATAGGCCCCTCCGGCAGGCTCAAGGCAGTTTAGGGCATTGTAGTACACTCAGGTCCGAGAGTTTCAGAAGTAACGAGTGGGGTAGGCATACCCGCTCTCGCCCAACACCTAATCCATTGTAGCCCAGGGGAGGAGTTAGGCCTTCATATGAATGCAGTCTTCATCACGAACTCACCCAAGGCTCGTTCCTTATTGCGTGTGAAAGCAGGTTCTCTCCTAGTGAACGAATGCATGGCTCTCACAACATTCGCCCCTTTAGGCAAGTGGTTCCTTCATGGACCACTCACCCGGTGGGGTCCAGAGGTAGGATTACTTGGATGCCCTTAGAGGTCTGCATTTAGCTCCTCAGAATAGCATAGTTACATTATTAGCAAACCCAGTTGGGCTACATATAGCCTATAAGAATAGCAGAGCTACGTTGTTGGCTGACTAGATTTTGAAATCTATAAATAGAACCGAGGGGTACCTCAAAAAAAAAGACTTTTCTCATTCTCTAGTCTTGTATTGCTTTCTGAGGTATCCTTAGCTCAACACAGGCTAAGGATGGAAAGCGCTCTAAGACCTTTCGGGTGTTTTGTGGGACCTCTGGGCTACAACGTTGGGTCAGTTTCAAGTCCTAAGTTCTCAGTCAAGCAGGCTTACTAGAAGAAGTAAGTGTGCGACCTCCCCTTTATAGGGTTCGAACTCCACAGAGGCTGAGTTTCGATTTGACATTAACATTATCTTATTTTTTTGACTCGGTGTACTAAGAGAGTCGTGTATGATTTGTTAGCTACAAGACACTTTATAATTCTTTTTCCAATGTGCTTAACATCACAATGCTCAAAAAGACTTATCAGGAGGGTGAGTAGTGTTTGGTGGAGTTTTCCTTGTCAATTTTTATTTGATTTTTATTTAGCGACAAAGGACACTGAATTCACTTGTTGTGCAAACAAAAACAAAATTTTTTAAACAACTTTCTCCATTTAATAAGTGCATGAAAAATAAAGAATTGAAATAATCAATTCAATATAGTGTAGGGAATGTATTTATGAATTTTAAACTATTAGGTTATTACAGTACACAATCATGCAAGTCTATGATTTAGAACACATGTAGGTTATCAAAAATAAGTGAGTGAGTGAATCATTATAAAACATAAAACATTACTCATACTTAGAGACATGCTCAGCAATCCTACACATAATTTCTACATTCAATTCATTGCAAATAACAAGATAATTTTCATGACATGAAATAAACAAAATAATGTTTTAAGATCTTTGAAAATTAAATTACACATTGTAATTCATCTTAAATTGATATTATTAATCATCTTTAATAATGTCAATGAATAATAAACAATTTTTATAATTTTTTTATTTTTTTATAAAAAAACTCAAATAATAAACAAACAAAGAGATAGGAAAACAAATTTTGTTTTTTTTAAATCATTTTATAATTTTATATTTGATTTTAAATATTTTATAATAAATAGATTTCTGGAAAACAAAGAATACTTTAATGAGCCTTTCAGTTATGTGATTTTCTATGCCAGAAAAAGAATGCAAAAAAAGAAGAGAAATGATTTTATGCTACCACCAGAGTTAGTACTAACGCTTGGCATTAGCAACAGAGACTTGCTTTTTTGCTTAGAAAAACATATTATGTGATAATTTTTGCTCCTATTTTTTCAAAAATACTTGTGTTTTTCTAAAAAAACATGAAAACTATAAGAGATATATGATGCAAACACAAGATAACATGATAGAATATTATGCATAATTATAATGAACTTGAGAAGTGAAATAATATGCATGCACTGTATATGAGTAATATGAGTATGACCTAGATTTTAATACCATAGCTACATGTCTATGCCCTAGCCCCATACAAAGTGACGGATGGTCACGAGGAGCTGCACACATACCGTAGGTTGGGGTATTAATCTCAAATACATACAAAAGACGGCTCTCAACTTAGCACTCTGCCCCCTAATGCCTCGCAATGCCACGCTGGGACCCTCCCCGGTTAAGGACAAGATATGACTTAGAGGTTAGGTCTCTAATGCACAAAATCCTACACCCCTGCTATGGTGAGACACAAAATATGGGTAAGTGATTATGCTCATACTAAGTGATAGATCTTAAATATCGAATTATATCATATGGATTTTATATGTGATGAATATTATAATTCTTTATTAATTTTTAAAGATAGTTGATCTTAAAACCTCATAGGTAACATGAATTTATTGTCATGAAAATATAAGATATTTATAGGTAATGGATTTAAAAGGATAGAATTTAGATAATAAGTAAATTTTGTCCACTTAACAAACATATGACTTTTATTAAAATTCATTCAGTTGGATTAATTTATCATTAAACAAAATATGTGTAAGTCATATAGAAAAAATAAATGATGATGCATATTTTGACTTAAATATGCATATCATAATTATTATAATATATATATATTATATATATATTCTCTAAATTAGATATTAAATAGCTTGTTATTTTTATTTTTATTTAATTCACACTAATGTTATTTTATTTTATTTTATGACAGGCCCAGGGGGATTTCGGCATGTCTCGACGTAAAAGCTCACTGTCAACTTTTGTACGAAAAATTGTTCCCCAGGAAAAAATATTTTTACATGCATGGCCATTCCACCACCTTTCCCATGCTCCTCCACATGCATGAAATTATCCCATATATTATTAAATATTTCATGTTGCCACCTCATCAAGTGGCCGACCACTTTATTTTTTTCCTCCATTTAATGCATGGACGACCACACTCTTCTTCGGACCAGGATCCTCTCCAGTTCTCATGAACTGGATAGTATCCAATTCACAGTCACGATTTCATCTCCCAAATCCGACGGCGAGCATTCGCTGAGTTGGCAAGTGCAGTTGCTGAGCTGGTGAGCTGACTTTTGAGAGATAAATTCGGAACCGTTGGATCATGAACTGGATACTATCCGGTTCATGAGAACTGGAGAGGATCCTATTCCTCCACTTCTTCCCCTTCTTGCTATTTTATTTTATTTTCAATACATGTGGCCGCCCCCTCTCTCCACCCTTTCCTTTTAAATTCAATGTATGTGGCCACTCCCTTTTCCTGCTCATTAATTCTCCCATTTCATTCAATGTATTTGGCCACCCTCTTTCACCTCCCCTCTCTCTAATTTATTCCTACATTCATGCATGTGGCCGCCCCCCTTATGAATCTTCATCTTTTTCCTCTTTTCTAGAATCTTCTCTTATGGATATAAAAAGGGCAAGGGTTCAAGGCATTTGGAGACTGTTGGAGGAGACATCAAGTTCAAGTTTTCAAGAGAGCTAGAGAGAATTCCAATTTCGTATGAGTGTTACATGTTAAGATTTTTATTTTAGAAGTTGTTTTCCATGTATGTTTTCCCTTTCTTCTATAATATCATTGTTTGTCTTACTTCAATTTTGTACTCTTTCTTTTCCTTATTAATGAAAATGCATACTTCATTTCTCTTATTATTGTTTATTTTTCAATATGAGTAGCTAAATTTTTTTTAGTGCTTGATTGGTTAGAATTGGGATGAAGATTAAATCACAATCCGTCGTCTCTAATTTTTAGAGTTTCGTTTTGATTTATTTCCGATTAATATTTAGTGGCAAATTTATATTGCTAGTATATAGATTTCATTATCCTATTGCATCCTACTGGCCAAGTGACTCGTGGATACCTTAGATCTCTCAGAAATAAAGAGTTAGCATATTTTCTTTTAGAATTGGAAATATCAAGTCTTTTAGATTTTGAATTAATTTATATGTGATTTTAATTTATTTCAAATTTTAAGAGATTATATTTGAAGTATTATTAAAATTATGCGGTAGTCGACTCCAGCGAGTTTCTATCGTATTTTGTAATCCTCCAATCGAAAAAAAATTTTAAGAATTAGAACGTATCTTTTATAATCAGATTCCCATGAACACCCAATCAAGTGTTAAGGCATTTTAAATCTTTATTTTTTCTCTCTAGTAATTTTCAAATTGCAATATTTAATTTTCCAATAACAAAACCAATTTTCAACCGATAAATTAATAGAAATTTTGCATGAATAAGATTACTCGACAGGCCTCGGTCAAATACGCCATTTTTCATATACTATATTTCTAAAGGTATACTTGCCTACATCGGGATATTTCTTGCAAAAAATATTTTTTACTCGAAAAATCCTTATCAATTTTTTGCACTGTTGCCGGGGATTTTATTTTATCAATATTTTGAAAGCGCAAAACTATTATATTTATCATGTATCTATCAAAAAAATATTATGAAAATATGTATCTTTAATCAAACCACATAATTATTTTTCTACCCCAGCTAACTCTCTCGAAAAGGGCAAGGTTGAGTTAAATACCACCATTTTGTCTGGTACTAGTGTAAGCCCATCATAGGGTAGTCCTCAGGAAGTTTGAGAGTTAATCCATATATATATATATATATATATAAATATATTCCAAAAAGACTATCTTTTTTATTTTATGTTATCTTTATCTTCTAGTTCTTTTTTTCATTTTCTTCTCTTCCTTTAGCTCTCTCTTCTCTCTAGTGCATGACATGTAGTAGTTCTCCAAGTATTCTTGATATTCATTTTAATCTAGAGGCCGAGTGCACCATCGAGTAGCGCCTCCGAACTTGTGATCAGGATTTTCTTATATATCTCGAAGAGTAAACTAGAGAAACAAACACAACAAATATGTGCCAGCCCAATGCAGATGTTGCCCAGCAACGTACAATGTCATATTATGCTTGGCCCAACTTAGAGGGTACAAAAACAGGCATCGTTCGCACTGTCATTGCGAACAATAACTTCGAACTAAATCCTGCTATTATACAGATGGTGCAACAATACATGCAGTTTGATGGTCTTCATGATGAAGATCCAAATTTACATCTTTCTAATTTATTGAAATCTGTGATACTTTTACGATTAATGGCGTGACAATCGATGCGATTAGGCTGTGACTTTTTCTTTTTTCATTATGCACAAAGGCCAATCAATGGTTAAATTCTCTCCCTCGAGTATTTATCCATACTTGGACAGACCATTCTGTATTTTTTTGTCAAAATATTTTCCTCCGACAAAAACTGTGAAATTACGAAACAATATCTCTTCTTTTGCACAAATCGATTCTGAAATGCTTTACTTCACATGGGAGCATTTTAAAAATCTTCTACATCGCTGCCCACACAACGTACTCCCTATATGGCCTCAATTCCAAACTTTTTATATCAGATTAAATACAACTACTAGGCAAACAATCGATGCTGCTTCTGGTGGTACTCTAAACCACAAAACATCAGAAGCTGTAATCAAACGTTTTGAAGATACAGCTATGAACTCTTATCAATGGAGTACACCCCAGGCATTTCTAAATAACCCAGCATGGTTATATGAAGTCGATAAGATAGCCCACCTCATGTCTCAAGAAGGTCTTTTAAATAAAAAGTTTTTTATTATGTCTCCTTCTTCCTCTACAAATGATATCTTTGAAAATAATTATAATAATAATCTTTTTATTGAAGAACAAGTTGATTTTATTACAAATCCACCTCATCCTTCCATAAATTTGGGCACAACCATATTTGGGAACACTTATAACCCAAATTTGAGGAATCACCCGAATTTCTCATGGAGTAATTCAGGGAATGTGGTCCGCCCACCTAATGTTTTCCCACCTAGTTTTCCAGCTACACCTTGTGCACCCTCTTTTGAAGAAATGTTTTCTAAATATGTGCTAATGAGATGTTGCCACCATCCAATTTTACACTACCACCTCATCCTGTGCTCAATTTTCAAAAACCTCCAACCATGGAGGAAATGTTTTGAAAATACATTAATGTGAATAAAGCAATGATTTCTAATTTAACAGGAATGGTTGAAATGCTTGGAAATCAAATCAGGTACCTTGCAAAAATCATATCCAAGCAGCCATCTGAGACACTTCCCACTAATAGAGAGCCCAATCTAAGAGAGCAAGCGAAAGCTATAAATCTTCGGAGTGGGAAAGAATTGTCCTATTCATCAGGTATCGAAGAGCCCGAGGAGACTATCTCCCCTATTTTAAATAAACCACCTCTTCCAAATGATGTTGTCTCTTCGCCGTCTATTTTTTAAAATTCTTCCACTCCGCCTTACTCATCTAAATTAATCAATCAATAGTTAGATGGACAATATCATCTGTTTTTGGAAATGTTCAATCAAATTCATATCAATTTATCTTTCCATGGAGCGATTTCTCAAATGCCAAATACACTAAGTATTTGAAGGTTCTTCTAACTAATAAAATGAAATTGGAAAATTTATCTTATTTCACTTTAAACGTTGGGTGTTCTGTGGTTTTAACTATCAGTTTGCCGCCAAAAAATAAATGATCCATGTAGCTTTTCGATCCCATGCATTTTTGGTGACTTGGTAGTAAAATATGTTTTAGCTGATCTAGGAGAGAGTATCAATCTCATACACTACTCATTGTTTAAAAATCTTGGATTAGGTTTTCCATGTCCTACTAGGATGAGTGTACAACTCACCGATCATTCAATCAAATATCCAATGGGCTTTATTGAAGATGTTTTAGTGAATGTTGATATATTTATTTTCCCCATCAATTTTTTTATTATAGATAAAAGGAAGATGCTGAGATTCCCCTTATCATTGGTCGTCCTTTCCTAGCAACCTCTCAGGCTATTATCGACATTAGTAATGGAAGGCTTCTACTCAAAGTTGATGACGAGGAAGTCATTTTCATGATCCATCCTCCTTCAGGTGATGATGCAGTTTACCTCCTAGAAAATCTTTCTATAGATGAATCAGGTATGTATCTCTCACCCCCTCTGATGAATCTCTTAAAATAAAAAATGCATTATAAACAGCTACAGTTAGTTCAAACTCTTCTAGTCCAAAGCAATTGCTTCATTCTCCATATTTTCCTTTACATTTTGAAAATCCTAAAAATGAGACCGATGATTTATCCACCTCTTCTGAAAATCTGCTAACTTTAGATAGAAATAATCATTTAGTAAGGAGAGTGTGACAAGTTGCTTGGAGTGTTGACTACTTATTTAATTTTCTTTTGCTTTACATATTTTATTTTTTTAAACATCGAGGACGATGTTTCCCTCTAGTCTAGTGGGAGTTACACATTGTTCTCTTTATTTCTATTAGAAAATTTTCAAAAAAAAATACAAAAATTAACTAATATTTTTTAAAAAAATTATTTGCTTTTTCTTTCTTTTATTATAAAAAAATGAAAAGAAAAAAAAATAGAAAACCAAAAATCCAAAAAAATGGAAAACCAAAATTTAATTTCTTAGAAATGGGGATTTGGGCTTTCATCCCATCACATCTCCTAGTACCTTGCGAACACTTCACCGGGTAGTCCTCAGGAAGTCCATGAAGTAAGAAAAAAAAATTTATATATATATATATATATATATATATATATATATATATATATATATATATATATATATATATGGATTATATTTTTTTATGCTATATTATTATGTTCTAAAAATACCAAAACACAGAAAAATATAATATCCAAAATCCAAAAAAATGAGAAACAAAAAAACATTTGAGTTAAATTTTGTTGTCACATGACCGACAACTCTCATTTGTTCTCTTCTTTGCTTGAACAGAACTGGCTGTCTCCTATTGTTATTGTGGACGGGAGGGACTTCTACTCCTGTGCATTATGTTGGCACTATGCGTCTCTCTCCGTCTTTGTTGCTTGAGGAGACTCTCTACGTCCCTACTTTCACGTGCAATGTACTCTTTGTTCATGCTCTTCGCACTCCGTTAAATTGCACAGTTACTTTTACGGGAACCACTTGTTCTTTCTCTGATTCTATCTCTAAAGCTACGATTGCTACTGGGACTGCCAATGGTGGCCTCTTCTTTCTTGATCACGACGTTGCTCTTTTTGCTTCTTCATTTCTTCAGCAATGACATCATTATCTTGGTTATCCTCCTCGCCTCATTCATCAACTTTTCCCAGAACTTCCTTCAGAGGATTTTACTTTGAATTATCAAGCCTGTCAGCATGGAAAACATCATCGCCCTTCTTTCCCAGCACGAACAAGATGTAGTTCTTCGCATCTTTTTGAACTTGTTCACTCTGACATTTGCGGTCCTGCTCCTACTGCTACTGTTGGTAGAGGTAGCTTATACTTTGTAACTTCAATAAATGGGTTCTAACGGTATACTTGGTTGTATCTCCTGAAAGATCATTTTGAACTTTATATTGTGTTTATCGTCCTTTAAAATGAGATCTTGACACAGTTTAAGGTTCCTACTTGATGACTAGTTTTAGTCATCATTTTTTGGGTTAGTTTAGTATAAAAAATTCCTATGTTTAATTATATTTTTATGTATTTTATGTTTGTTGTGTTTTAATATCTTATTTTTGATGTCATGTTTTAATATGTTATAAAACATAACTAATGTTATGTTTTATTTTATTTTTGTAGGTTCGAGCCTCCTTGGTGCTGTCCAAACCCGTGAGCCATGCAGCCCTCTCATTCGGCCAAGTCAAGATCCAGTCCAGTCCTCCTATATGCAGCCGGCCCCTTTATCCCAAGTCTAGCACGGCCCTACTTGTAACGCCCCGATTTTTCGATGATTTTATTTGTTTGGGCAACGTCAGATTTATGACGTCGTGGCGTTACTTTTAACGTCGAGTTGACGGCGCAATACCGATAAGGCATTTTCGCGTCCGTGCGGTCGAGTAGGCCGAATTCTTGTTGTAATGTGAAGATTTTGCATTTGAATTTAAGTTAAGTAATTTTGGACTTGCTCGTCAAGTTTCGTCGCAATCCGAGCATTTTTGGAGTCTCGGCGCGCGATTGAAGTTTTGGATTGTTTATGTTCGCCGTATACTTCGAAGATGAATATCTCGGGAATGGCTCGTCGGATTCTAGTTTTGATTTTGTCTTTGGATTTGTAGCATTAGTGTTTGCCTTCGATGCAAGTTTCGTTTAATTCGGCACTCGTTTGGACTTCCGTGCTGAGTCTTCTCGAGAAGCTATGGTTCTACTCGATTAGCCCGTTTTAGATTTTACTCGGGCATCGTTTTGAGGGTCAAAACGACGTTGTATCAAACAATGGTCAACATGAAATTCGTTCGTCTTGATGATATCTACAACTTTCATGTTGACCACTTTTCAAATTGAAACCTTTTTGAACCCCTAATTCCGTTGTTTCTGCAATAACTCGAGTGGCGAGCTGTTACTCGAGTATATGCTGCTTCTACTCGAGTAATTCATGTTTTAACTCGAGTAATGAGCCTCTACTCGAGTATATTATGTTATTACTCGAGTAGGTATGTTACTACTCGAGTAGGTATGCTGTTACTCGAGTAGGTATGCTGTTACTCGAGTAGGTATGCTGCCACTCGAGTAGACTGTTTTATTTTATGTTCAAACATCGTTTTGAGGGTCAAAACGGCGTCGTATCAAAAAATGGTCAACATGAAATTCGTTCGCCTCGACAAGATCTAGAACTTTCATGTTGACCACTGTTTGATTTGAAGTCGTTGTAAATCCCTAATTTCATTGTTTCTGTTATAACTCGAGTGGTGAGCTACTACTCGAGTATATGCTGCTTCCACTCGAGTAATTCATGTTTTAACTCGAGTAATGAGCCTCTACTTGAGTATATTATGTTACTACTTGAGTAGGTATGTTACTATTCGAGTAGGTATGCTGTTATTAGAGTAGGTATGCTGCTACTTGAGTTGGTATGCTGCTACTTGAGTAGGTATGCTGTCACTCGAGTAGGCTGTTTCTGTCTGCGCTCAGAAGCTGTTTTGAGGGCAAAACGACATCGTATCAAAAAATGGTAAACATGCAATTTGTTCGTCTCGACGAGATATACAACTTTCATGTTGACGAAGTTTTGATTTGAAGTCATCCTAGATCTCTATTTTGGGTTCCCGCAAAACCGCTCGAAATAAACCGTTTTTGACAAAACTTTTTATAAACATATATATATATATATATATATATATATATATATATATATATATATATATATATATATATCTTGGACCTAGGTTTTAGAACCAAACTTCATCTTCTCCGTTATTTTTCTCCCGAACCAGAGCAGCGAGCGAGAGAGAGAGAGTTTCTTTTTCGTGAATCTTCCGGTGGCCGCCGACGGTTCTCCGGTGCTCGAAATCTTCAACCGAACTTAGATCCGGAAAGATCTCGCCGAGAACTACGCTATAGTGGTAATTTCTTCCCCATTCCTTGAGTTTTTTTCGTTAGGATTTTTCGGTCCTAATCCCTTTTTGGCCATTTTTGTCTATATTTCAACTTCTCCCGCATCCTTTTGCCTCGATCCATGACGTGGAGTGATTTCGGAGGACTTTTCCGGTAAAACCAAGGCAAGTGGTGGTTTCTCCTCATTTCTCCTTGTTCGATTCGATGGTAACGGATATGTTTTTCACGTCCCCTAAAATTTTCTACAATTATTCTTCCCAATTATTGCTATGATTAACCGCTTTGTTGATCACATGTTGTTATGATGTGTTGCCGTGCTAAACTCGATCTTGTCTACTTATGTTTAATCGTTCTTGAAGTGTTTTAGCGATGGTTTAAGTGCCTTAGCTCTCGTTATCAAACGTTTTAGAGTTTAATTAGGGTTGTAAATCGTTACTAAGGGTTGATCAACCGCGTCTTGAGTTCGGTAATGTCTAGTAGAATCTGTCCAGCCAATTCCCGAGATGTTGGGGTTGTGGTTTCTTTGATTTTTCATTGGTTTCAGGAGTTAGTGGGCGTGACCACCTCCGCAAGGTTGTTTCCTTTATTAGTACCTTTTGGAACTCTACCGGTGTTTTGGGCATCTACGGTGTATGGTGGAGTGTATGAATCCCTCCCGCAGTTAAACGAATTTAATCTTCGTGAGGGGTGTGTCCAGCTAAGTGACCATCTTGCCCGTGTTTTTAGGTAGAGTGACCACAAGTGTTAACCCAGAAATCGGCGATCCTTCCCAAGGTAGCCAGCTGGCTAGTCGCGCTCCTTAGATTCTCACTTTTGATCGCGACAAGCCCCAGCGTAGGCGGACAGTTTTTCCTGTCCGTCTAGGTTCCCTTGCAACCGCATGCCCTGCGGGACGGCGGGCTATTCCCATAGCTCACCCTCGCAGGCCATGCGGTTAGGCCCGCTAACCGTGCAATGCTTCTGCTTGCAGGATCCCGCCATCAGCGCCACAAGGGGCGGCTTCCCAGTCCGCCCAAGGGGCTCCGGCCTCCCTGCCGCTCGAGGGGCGGCGGCCTCCTGCCACCGTCCGCCGAGGCCGCCCACCCGGGGCAACCTCCGCCTGCCAGGCTGCCCACCCGGGGCAGCCTCTGCCCTTCAGCCGGGCGGACTCCCCCTGGAGTCCGCCCAGGCCGCCCGCTAGGGGGCGGCCCGGTCCTGCCGGGCGGACTCCACCCGGAGTCTGCCCAGGCCGCCCGCTCGGGGGCGGCCTGGCCAGCCGGGCGGACTCCACCCGGAGTCTGCCCAGGCTGCCCGCTCGGGGGAAGCCCGGCCAGCCGGGCGGACTCCACCCGGAGTCCGCCCAGGGCGCCCGCTCGGGGGAGGCCCATCCAGCCGGGCAGACTCCACCCGGAGTCCGCCCAGGCCGCCCGCTCGGGGGCGGCCCGGCCAGCCGGGGGGACTCCCCCGGAGTCCGCCCATGCCGCCCGCTCGGGGGCGGCCCGGCCAGCTGGGCGGACTCCACCCGGAGTCCGCCCAGGCCTCCCGCTCGGGGCGGCCCGGCCTGCCGGGCGGAGTCCCCCCGGAGTCCGCCCAGGCCGCCCGCAAGGGGGTGGCCTCCATTCTCCGCTTCCTGCAGCCGGCTTCGCCTACCTGGCGGACTCCAATTTCCAGTCCGCGGAGTCCGCGCAGGTCGTCATGCTGACGTCACTGGGCCCCACTCTTTGAAGATCTACCCCGGGCCTATAAATAGCCCCTGATTCCTCTCATTTGAGGGAGATCAGAGGTGGAGACAAGTCTCGCCAGCATACCCTGCGGACTCCGTTTTCCTGTCCGCGCAGTCCGTCATCAACCTTCCGGCAGGCCTTGCGGACTCCGTTTTCCAATGTCCGCGCAGCTTACTTCCAGCTTGCCAGCAGACTCTGTAGACTCGGTTTTCCAGTCCTCCAGCAGCTCTGGCAGCCTCTTTTACTTAGTCTCTGGCAGCCTCTTTTCTCTGCTCTCTGGCAATTTCTTCTCCCTTAGCCGCCAGCTTCTCTTTGTACCCCTTTAGTGATTTGTTGTAAAGGTGTACTTGTAAGCTTGTTAATCTCTAGCTATTAATCAAAGAAAAGCCCATCACAAGAGTGACATTTAGGCCGCGACGGGCGAAGTGTGTTGTTGCCGCTGCTAGCGGCCGCCTCTTCTCTCCTCTGCTCAGCAAGCCTTGCTCCTCCGCTCAGCAAGCCTTGATCCTCTGCTCAGCAAGCTTTGCTCCTCTGCTCAGCAAGCTTTGCTTCTCCGCTCAGCATGCCTTGCTCCTCCGCTCAGCAAGCCTTGCTCCTCTGCTCAGCAAGCCTTGCTCCTCTGCTCAGCAAGCCTTGCTCCTCTACTCAGCAAGCCTTGCTTCTCTGCTCAGCAAGACTTGCTCCTCTGCTCAGCAAGCCTTGCTCCTCTGCTCAACAAGCCTTGCCCTCAGCTCAGCTCAGCACTTCTCGGCAACCAACCTACAAGTGCAACCGTCGTAGTAACTGCCTGCTCGACCGCTCTTGGTCTCCCTCCTCTTCCTCTCTTGATCAACCCTCTCTATTGATCAAGCCTCTTCTCAGCTCTCAGCAGCCTCTCCTCTACCCCCGCAACCCTCCTTGGACAAGCTGTTTGCTCACCTCTCGAGCACTCAAAAGCTACCCTCTCCTCTACCCCCGCAACCTTCTTCTTCCTCCTCTCCTATCCTGAGAGACCAAACACCCCCTCGGTGATAGCTGTGCCCCCGGCGCCGTTTTCGCGCATCAACAGTTTTGATGCGGTGAGCGTGGACGCCAGCTCACGCGCAGCCCTTCAGATCAGAACAGGCAGTGAAAGCAACAACTAACCATGTCAGACCATCAATCGGCCGAGAACCTTGCTCCAAGTCCCAGTGAAGATCCTCTCTGGGAAGCCTTTGAGCAGTCGCGCCGTGAGAATGCTCAACAGTTCCAGGCTATCAACAAAGTTCTTGCTACAATCACGCAGCGATTGGACGCTCATCCAGCGGCAGCTACAGCTGCTCCAATCAACCCAACACCAACATCAGAGCATCAACAAGCTTACCCTCAAGCTTGCCCGCCGTTCTTTCCTCCTTACACCCCAACCTTTCGGCAAGGTCCTGCAGCTCCTTTGTGAACTCAAGATGAAGAGTTTTCTGCTCGCCATAACTTCTTCCGGGAAGCAGCTCGGGGAAGTCCTGCTAGAGTTCTCAATTTTCAGGGAAGTCATCCCTACCCTTCAGCTCCTGCCTTTGCTCCTCCGGTGCAGCAACTTTTCCTTGTTATCCTCCTTGCTTCTTTTGCAGCTGTAGCTTATGCTCCTTTCTTTCCTTATGCTGTAGGAGAGCAAGAAGAACCTTCACCATTCACGGAGAATGTTCGCCATGAGCCAACTCCAGCAAACTTCAGAGATCCTCGACTACCAATCTACACTGGAGAGACAGATCCAGTAAAGCACCTCCAAGCTTTCGAGTCAGCCGTTGCTCTCAAAACCCTTTCAGATGCAACCAACTGCAAACTCCTTGTCACCTCCTTTGATGGGCAAGTGAGGGACTGGTTCTATGCCTCCGTCCTCACTCCATCACTTCCTTCCTTGATCTTCGAAGGGAGTTTCTTCTCAGATTCTCTACATCAACCAAGAGAAAGGGCGGTCCTGAAGCCCTCTTTGAGATCAAGCAGTGCGGAAATGAGACTTGGTCTCAGTTTGTTGATCGATTCCAAAGAGAGATTTTGGACATCGAAGTTTCTGATCAAGAAATGTACAGAGTGGCTCTTATCCACGGTCTACGTGAAGGGCCTCTCAAATTTGAAGCCAATGTCCGTGCTCCGAGGACATATCAAGAGTTGATTGCACTAGCCAACTCATATATCCGAGGCGAAAAGAGCAATCCAAGCTTCGTCTCCAAGCTTTTATCCGAGGAGGATCTCTCTCGCAAGCATCCTCCAAGGTCTCCTCACAATCACTTCCCAACTCACTCAAAGAAGGAGAGAAGGATTCATCGCCATCGATACTCCTTCCCGAGCCATGATCGTGCTCAAGACCCATTGCTACCGCTAGCTCCGTCTTTGCAAACAGCAGCAGTTCAACATCAGCAGGACAACGACTTGCATGAGTCTGATCTTGATGAGGTCATGCAAGAAGTAATCCAGATCATGAAAGACAGGGCAAACTTCAAGAAGCCCTACCGACCAGCAGATCAAAGATCTAGGGGCTCAGAGCCTTACTGCGAATTTCACAAAGAGCCAGGTCACCTAATAGAGGACTGCCGAGCTTTCCGGCAGCTTGTGCAAAGGATGCTTCGGCAGGGAAAGATGCATGACCTGCTTCCTAAAGAAGAACGCCCTGATCCAGCAACTTCAAAGGGCAAAGAAGTTGCAGGCGTTCCTTGCTCCTCAAGGGGAGTAAACCAAGTTGAAGAGCCTCCTCTCCTCGTTGTTAACCAAGCCGTCGAATGCTTCGATGCCGATGACGAAGGTGTGCTTGGAAGGCTATTCTGAGCAAGCGATGGACTTCACAGTCCTCCAAAGCTCCTAGCAAGCTCCATGGGTTATCTCAACCCTTGCTCTCTCTCTTCAAGCATTTTCATTTCATCAAACACTTCTCAGTGTTCTTTTCTTACTTTTCTACAAAGCTTTTTATTAGGGATATTATACTGACACAGTTCCCTTCTTGTGTTGCTCCTTGCTCTTCTCTCTCTCTCTAAGGATCGGTACGCCAATGAGATATCACTGAGTCTGAAACGTTCCCTCCGTAGATTGTTCTCGCACAACCGCTACGACCACATATGGCGGGAGTATACCCATGTGTGTAGTGGGAGCAGTTCAATCGCGGGAATGGGCTTCAGATTTCGGATCCTGGCCGGCATCTGACACAGAGTGTGTGCTAGGGGAGCCCCATGTGTTAGCTCTGTTGTGCTTTGCTTAGGATACATTACAGTCATGATGATCTTTGCTTGACAAGCAATGACGACCCAGCGTAGCCTTGTCTCCTCGATCATCACCTAACTATGATTGTTGAACACTCTGGTATCCTCGGTCTGTGCCTTCTCGGGTTCTCACAACTCCACTGATCAATCCACAGACAAGCTAGGCCTCTTGGCGCAACCAGTCTCGTTGATCAGTGATGCTTGTGCCCAAGGCAAGAGAGCGTTCCTTCTAGCGATCCTTCTCAGGATCTTTCCCTTGCTTTTCTCTTTTGTTCCCTCCTTGAGGATGCGCGGCCAGACCGCTTTGAGTAGGACTATATTCGGGATGATTTTTCGGGCAAGTGATGCATAAGACCCATGGGGAACACCTGTGGCAGCATTCAACCCTCTTTAGTCATTCCGAGTGTAGACCTCCTTTTCTCTCTTCCCTCCTTTCACAGGTGAACAGGTTAATCCAACCTACCAAAAGGATTCCGGCATTCATTCTGATCATGTTCATCCAGCCACATCGACAGCTAACGCTCGATTCATTAATCTGGACTTCATGATAAAGTGTTCATCAGACATTTTTCTTGCTACCTGGTCATATCGACCTTATCTCATCAACCATCATGGATTATCTCAACAGTTTTGGCTCGAAAGCCTTATCTCGTCAACCTTCATGGGTTATCTCAACAGTTTTGGCTCAAAAGCCTTATCTCGTTAACCTTCATGGGTTATCACAACAATTTTGGTGCGGTTATCTTCATGTCTTGTTTGCTTCTAATTCCTCTCCTCGCAGAGGTTAGCAAACCCTTGCAAGCCTTCTCCACAAGTACTTGCAAGCTTCTTTCATATGCATATTGTCTGCTTCTAACTTTTCTCTTTGTAGAGAACAACAGACACCTGCAAGCCTCATCCAGGTACTTGCAGTTTCAATCATTATTTTATATCTGTTGCTCACTCTTCACTTTGCAGTGGTTAGTAGACGTCTGCAAGTCATATTCAGGTACATGCAGCTTATCTTTGTATAATAATACCTGCCTCTAACTCTCTTCTTGCAGAGATCACCGACACTTGCAAGCTCTGTTCAGGTACTTGCAAGTTACTTTCATGCACTATGCGTACTTTTAACTTTTCTTTCGCAGAAACCACCAAAGATTTGCAAGTTCCATCCAGGTACTTGCAACTCATTTTTCCTTTCTTCCTTGTATACTCTTCCTCTTTCCTTTTTTGCAGAGGATAACAGGTGCTTGCAAGCTTCTATCCGGTACTTGCAAGATATTATGCCTTTCTGTTTTCCTCACTTTTGTTTTGCAGAACTTAACAGAAGACACACCTTCTTCGTTTTGCAAAAGCAAACTCAGGTATACACTGGATGTACCGCCCATACATGCTTACCCTAACTTTCCTCTTGCAGGAAAATAGACAGGAAGCACCAAGCTTGTAAGGAGAGTATTCAGGTTCTATCTCTTCTTGCCCCACCTTCTCTTTCCTTTGGGGTGGATCACGATTTTCGTGGGTCTCCAACTTTTTCGAAGTTCCCTTCGGAACTTCAAAAAGTGCGGGGATTATGTTAACCCAGAAATCGGCGATCCTTCCGAAGGTAGCCCGCTGGCTAGTCGCGCTCCTTAGATTCTCCCTTTTGATCGCGACAAGCCCCAGCGTAGGCTGATAGTTTTTCTTGTCCATCTAGGTTCCCTTGCAACTGCATGCCCTGCGGGACGACGGGCTATTCCCATAGCTCACCCTCGCATGCCATGCGATTAGGCCCGCTAACCGTGCAATGCTTCTCCTTGCAGGATACGGCCATCAACGCCAAAAGGGGCGGCTTCCCAGTCCGCCCAAGGGGCTCCGGCCTCCCTGCCTCTCGAGGGGCAGCGGCCTCCTGCCGCCGTCCGCCGAGCCGCCCCCCGGGGCGGCCTCTGCCCTTCATCCGGGCGGACTCCCCCTGGAGTCCGCCCAGGCCGCCCACTACGGGGCGGCCCGGCCCTAACGGGCGGACTCCACCCGGAGTCCGCCCCGGCCGCCCGCTCGGGAGCGGCCCAGCCAGTCGGGCGGACTCCACTCGGAGTCCGCCCAGGCCGCCCGCTCGGGGGCGGCCCGGCCAGCCGGGCGGACTCCACCCGGAGTCCGCCCAGGCCGCCCGCTCAGGGGCGGTCCGTCCTGTCGGGCGGACTCCACCCGGAGTCCGTCCAGTCCGCCCGCTCGGGGGCGGCCCGGCCAGCCAGGCAGACTCCCCCCGTAGTCCGCCTAGGCCGCCCGCTCGGGGGCGGCCCGGCCAGCCGGGCGGACGCCACCCGGAGTCCGCCCAGGCCGCCCGCTCGGGGGCGGCCCGGCCTGCCGGGCGGACTCCCCTCGGAGTCCGCCCAGGCCGCCCGCAAGGGGGTGGCCTCCGTTCTCCGCTTCATGCAGCCTGCTTTGCCTACCTGGCGGACTCCAATTTCCAGTCCGCGGATTCCGCGCAGGTCGTCATGCTGAGGTCACTGGGCCCCGCTCTTTGAAGATCTTCCCCGGGCCTATACATAGCCCCTGATTCCTCTCATTTGAGGGAGACCAGAGGTGGAGACAAGTCTCGCCAGCAGATCCTGCAGACTCCATTTTCCTATCCGCGCAGTCCGTCATCAGCCTTCCAACAGGCCTTGCGGACTCCGTTTTCCTGTCCGCGCAGCTTACTTCCAGCTTGCCAGCAGACTCTGCAGACTCGGTTTTCCAGTCCTCCAGCAGCTCTGGCAGCCTCTTTTACTTAGTCTCTGGCAGCCTCTTTTCTCTGCTCTCTGGCAATTTCTTCTCCCTTAGCCGTCTGCTTCTCTTTGTACCCCTTTAGTGATTTGTTGTAAAGGTGTACTTGTAAGCTTGTAATCTCTAGCTATTAATCAAAGGAAAGCCCGTCGCAAGAGTGGCATTTAGGTCGCGACGGGCGAAGTGTGTTGTTGCCGCTGCTAGAGGCCCCCTCTTCTCTCCTCTGCTCAGCAAGCCTTGCTCCTCCGCTCAGCAAGCCTTGCTCCTCTGCTCAGCTAGCTTTGCTCCTCTGCTCAGCAAGCTTTGCTTCTCCGCTCAGCAAGCCTTGCTCCTCTGCTCAGCAAGCCTTGCTCCTCTGCTCAGCAAGCCTTGCTCCTCTGCTCAGCAAGCCTTGCTCCTCTGCTCAGCAAGCCTTGCTTCTCTGCTCAGTAAGCCTTGCTCCACTGCTCAGCAAGCCTTGCCCTCAGCTCAGCTCAGCTTCTCGGCAACCAACCTGCAAGTGCAACCGTCGCAGTAACTGCCTGCTCGACCGCTCCTGGTCTCCCTCCTCTTCCTCTCTTGATCAACCCTCTCTGTTGATTAAGCCTCTTCTCAGCTCTCAGCAGCCTCTCCTATACCCCCTCAACCCTCCTTGGACAAGCTGTTTGCTCACCTATCGAGCACTCAGAAGCTTCCCTCTCCTCTACCCCCGCAACCTTCTCCTTCCTCCTCTCCTAGCCTGAGAGACCAAACACCCCCTCGGTGATAGTTGTGCCCCCGGTGCCGTTTTCGTGCATCAACAAGTGGTTAATAAAGGTTATGTATTTTCTTCCTTATGATTTACTCATGTTCGTCACCTTATTGCCTTGAGCATATGGTGTGTTTGCATTGTACGTGATGATTCACGTGAGTGTTCCTTTTCTGTTTGATGCTTAATTCGTACTTTATGTCAGTATTTTTGGTCTTGTGTTGGTACCCCTTTTGACCTTTGTTTACCTTTGCTTAATTTTTCTGCAACCATTGGTATCTACTTGCTGAGGCGTTCTGTTTTTTGGAATGCCTCAGGTTCAGAGCAGTAGCGGTTAGCAGTGCTAGTTTTGGAGTTTTCTGGGCGGCAGCATTGGCCGTGTTTGTTGTCTCGTCTCAGCGAGGTAGTTTTTTGTTGGTTTAGTTTTACTAGTTCAGACATACCTTTTGTTCGTGGGTTCGTGTCAGCTTGTTGGCGCCCACTGATTTGTTAGTTGTTGATACTTGCTAGCTGCTCATTTATTTAAAAGTGGACATGGCTTACTTGCTCTCTGGGAGGATTTATGCTAGGAATGCATGTTAGGTATTTTCAACTATAAAATCTACTACTATTACTTCATACATTACATGATTTGAAACTCTAACCCGTTATTTTTAGCGACCGTAAAAGCTATCTTTCCTACTATAATAAATTTAGAGTTCTGCATGGCATGAGTTGTCTTTTGGGAACGTTTATTCTCATGTAGGATGTTTGAGTTAATCTAATCAAGTATTTTTCCGCAGCGTATCATATATTTTAATCTGTGGACTAGATGAGCCACTAAGTCGAGGGATACAGCTAACTTCTACTCGTAACTGATTTTTCTTAAAATAACTTTAAAAGAACCTTTCTTCATGTTTAGTTGGTGTCTGTCTGAGTGTCCGCAGTTATCCCCTACTGACGTGACATCATGACGCGCATTTTCCCTTACTCTCATAAGCTTTATCTGCGGTGAAAATGCGGGTTGTGAGAGTTGGTATCAGATGGAGGTTGCTTGACAATTTGTCGGGCATCCTTTCCTTGTTGGTATTAGGTGTTTAGCATCATATCATACACACACCGATATGTCATCAGCACGTCTTGGCTGAAGCACGAACACTACACTCATAGCATAACATTAAGTACACGGGGCATATTATGTAGTATGGGATGCATAATATGTGTCTGTATATGGATCCACCATAAGAGCAACATGTGAGGGTTATGTAGTATGAGATGCATAACCTCATCACATGAATGTGACTAGCACGTTTATTTTTCGTTGCATGAGAATGTCATGTAGTATGGGATGCATAACATTTTCATGTGTACGCCACTCATAACATGCATTAGGGCCTTTTTAGAATGCATAGCATAATCATGCATAGCATAACATTACATAAGCACAACGTGCCAAGCTAAAGATTTACGGGATGACATATGTACACACATGGTTTTAAATCAAAATAATAATAATAAAGAATACATGCATTCATGTCATAGGCACAAGAGTCAATAGGATGAGAGGAATCATCCAAAGTAGGACATAACATCATTATAAAAATCCCAGAGCAAGTTGTAGCGTAAGCAAGTGTCTTTTAAGTATGGTCTGAACTAAGTGGTGTAGTCCTAGTTTAAGCTAGAGTTTTAATGAGGTGTTACGTGTTCTTTTTAGAATGTCCCATGAGCGTGTTATGACCAGGTCGACTCCCCAGTCTGAGGGCGAGTCGTCAGGTACGCGGGGTGAGGCGATGATTGTTGAACTACGCTAGAGCATGGAGACCATGGCAGGTCAGATCGTGGCAATGCAAGCACAGTTGCAGGCATTATCGGCTACCACCTTAGGACAGCATCTTGGTGAGCAAACCCCCGTAGTGATTGGGTATGAGAGTGAGATCAGTAAATTTAATAAGTTGGCTTCTGAGTTGAGAGCTGTTGAGGAGCGCAGGGTTAAAGGTTTCTTGTGCGGTCCCCAAAATGACATTCAGCTGTTCGCCAATACTTACCAGTCTGAAACTAATGCGAGGACAGTAGTAGTTGCTCTTGAAGTTAAGACCATTGGATATGCTAAGGATCATGATATGATACCGAGGGAAGAGAAGAGGAAGGGTGTTGAGCATGGAAGCTCTAGGGCATCTGTCCCTTCTTCGAAAAAGAAAAGTGGAGAAATATGTAGCTTCTGTGGTCGACCTGGCCATCTTTTCGAAAGGTGTTTCAAGAGAAGTGCCACTCAAAAGAAGCAGCGGGTGCTCGCCATCCAAGGAGTACCCAAGGGAGATCGGGTGTGCACGTTCTGCTCAAAGAAGGGACATGACGTGAGTCATTGCTGGTTGAAGGAAAAGACTTACTTCCATTGCGGGCAGAAGGGACACCTGAAGACTTCGAGTCCCCAGGCTCAGTCCCCACTGCAGCTGGCCCCGCCTCGGGCTCTACCGCTGCAACAAAATTAGGACAAAGGAAAAGGTAAACTGATCGCGACGACCGGAGAAGAAACTCAGTCTTCAACCCAAGTGATTTCAGGTTAGGTTCTATCTGGTTTTATTATTGATTGAATAAGTTATGTATACGATTTTATAAGTAAATTAAGGTAAAGAACCGTTGGGCGTGTGTTCCTTTTGATTGTATCGCTACCCACCCGTTCGTGGCTAGGCCCTTTGTAGAGCGTCATGGTTTGACCCTCGATCAGGTTGGTGACGTGTTTTGTGTCAAGTTTCCTTCTGGTGATTCTGTGGTATCGGACGAAGATATTCAGGGTTGTCTGATTCGGTTATTTGTTTTTCTAGTGGTTGCTGATTTAAAGGTGATAGACCTGGAAGGTTTTATGTAGTCTTGGGCCTATACTGGTTGTCTAGGCATGACTCTATTACCTAGTGTAAGGTTAAGCGCTTGGACTTCAAGATGGACGACGGTCAACCCAGGAGTGGTTATGGTTATCCGCGTCAGGCTTCTCCAGTTATTTCTGCGGTATGTGCTCGAAAGCTTTTAGCTTCTGGGTGTTTTTCATATTTGGTTCCAGTTCTGAAACCAAGGTAGGTTTACCGTGTCTAGAGGAGATCTGTATGGTGCGTGAGTGTTTGGATGTTTTCCTAGCTAATCTTCCTAGTCTTCCTCCTGTGAGGGACATAGAGCTCGTCCTAGGTCTGGACCGTTTTGTGATTGTATTTATAGAGGATGATGTCTTGGTGTAGTCCCGCAATGCTGAGGATCATACTCAGCATTTGCGGTTGATTTTATCGACCCCGAGGGAGCATAAGTTATATACGAAGTTGATAAAGTGTGAGTTGTGGCTGCCCCAGGTGTCCTTCTTGCTCATGTTGTAAGCAAGGACGGTATTTCTGTAGACCCGACCAAGATTTCTACGGTGATGGAATGTGAGAGACCTTCTACACCTAAGGAGATTAGGAGTTTCTTAGGCCTAGCTGGCTATTACAGAAGATTCGTGGAAGGATTTTCGGTGTTGTCTGCTCCTCTAACTAGACTTACTCAGAAGAATACTGCTTTCATTTGGAGTGATAAGTGTGAAGAGGCTTTCCAAGAGCTGAAGAAGAGATTATGTACTGCTCTGATTTTAACCTTACCTACCGAAGGAGTTGAGTATGCTGTGTATGTTGATGCGTCACATATCGGACTTGGTTGTGTTTTAATGCAAGATGGTAAGGTGATCGCGTATGCACCGAGGCAACTAAAGACCCATGAGAGAAACTATCCTACGCATGATTTGGAAGTTTGCTGCCGTAATTTATACATTCAAGCTTTGGAGACACTTATTACATGGCGCATTGTGCAAGATCTATACGGATCATAAGAGTTTGAAGTACGTCTTCACTCAGAGAGAACTAAATCTGCGCCAGCGTCGGTGGTTAGGATATGTGGCAGATTATGAAGTGGAAATTCTTTATCATGCAGGAAAGGCTAATGTAGTAGCCGATGCCTTGAGTAGAAAGACCGCTAAGATTTTTAATCTGTCGGTGCAGTCCTTGGTAGAAGAATTTTTGTTGATGGATATTGAGGTTGGGAGTAGTACCGTGTCTGCTAGTCTAGAAGTAGAAGAACCCTCTTGGATTTCCCTTACTCGAGCACATCAGAAGGATGATCCTGATTTGTTGCATCTCTGGAATAGAACTATGAAGGGAGAGCTACCTGATTTCTCTGTGGATGAGTTGGACACCTCGAAGTATCGTGGTAGATTTTGCGTCCCCGCCTTCGGTGATATTCGAGCTAAGATCTGTGATGAAGCCCATGGTTCCAGTGTATCTTACCACCCTGGTTCCACTAAGATGTATAAAGATCTAAAACAAATTGTTTGGTGGTTAGGGATGAAGAATGACATCACAAAGTTTGTATCGGAATGTTATACTTGTCAGCGTGTTAAGGCTGATCACAGAAGGCCTGGTGGTAAGTTGACACCGCTTGATATTCCAAGTTGGAAATGGGAAAGTATTTCAATGGATTTCATCACCGTCCTGCCAAAATCTCCCCGTGGGCACGACACTGTTTGGGTGATAGTCGACAGATTGACAAAGTGTGCTCACTTTGTGCCATTTAAGATTTGGTACTCGATGAAGAAGATAGCTGAGTTATATCTTGAAGAGGTCATCAGGTTACATGGTGTGTCTGTTAGCATCGTATCAGATCAGGACTCTAGATTTACGTCTCGCTTTTGGAAGAGTTTACAGGAGGGTTTGGGTACCGATTTAAGGTATTCCACCGCCCATCATCTACAGACTAATGGTCAGACGGAAAGGGTAAATCAGATCGTAGAGGATATGATCAGATGTTATGTTTTGGATCATGGTGGTGCTTGGGATGAGCATCTCAGGCTCATGTAGTTTGCATACAATAATAGTTATCAAGAGAGTCTGCAGATGGCTCCGTTTGAGGCCTTGTATGGGAGGCGTTGTAGAACTCCATTGTTTTGGGCTGAAGTTGGTGAGAGACCGTTGTTATGTCCGGAAGCCCTTGAAGAGATGAATTGTGCCGTGACCCATATTCGGTAAAAGCTTCGTGTGGCTCAAGAGCGCTATGAGAAGTATGCTAATCTTTGAAGGGTCGATATGGAGTTTGCGGTTGGAGACTTGGTTTTTCTGAAGGTTTCTCCGATGTCTGGTGTTAAAAGGTTTGGAAGAAACCACAAGTTAGACCCCCGGTACGTGGGACCCTTCCAGATTTTTGAGCACATCGGAGTGTCAGCTGATAGGCAGGATTTGCCTGCGACCTTCCCTGGTGTCCATGATGTGTTCCCTGTGAGCCAGTTGCGGAGGTGTGTTTGTAATGATCGTCACGTCCTCGACTCGATGCCCCAGATTCAGCCCAACCTTTCGTTTGTGGAAGAACCTATTCGTGTTCTAGATTCTCAAGAGCGTGTGTTGTGGAGAAAGACCATCCCTATGGTCAAGATTCTTTGGAGAAATCAAGACGTCGAGAGCGCGACGTGGGAATTGGAATCAGCCATGAGAGAATCTCATCCGCATCTCTTCTCTTAGTTTCGGGTATGTTGTTATGTTTTTAGTTATGCATGGTTTTATCGATTTTGGTTTGGTTTTGGAGTTGTGATAAGTTTCGAGACGAAACTTCTTTTTAGGGGAGTGACTGTAACGCCCCCGATTTTTCGATGATTTTATTTGTTTGGGCAACGTCAGATTTATGACGTCGTGGCGTTACTTTTAACGTCGAGTTGACGGCGCAATGCCGATAGGGCATTTTCGCATCCGTGTGGTTGAGTAGGCCGAATTTTGTTGTAATGTGAAGATTTTGCATTTGGAATTTAAGTTAAGTAATTTTGGACTTGTTCGTCAAGTTTCGTCGCAATCCGAGCATTTTTGGAGTCTCGGCGCGCGATTGAAGTTTTGGATTGTTTATGTTCGCCATATACTTCGAAGATTAATATCTCGGGAATGGCTCGTCAGATTCTGGTTTTGATTTTGCCGTTAGATTTTTAGCATTAGTGTTCGCCTTCGGTGCAAGTTTCGTTTAATTCGGCGCTCGTTTGGGCTTCCGTGCTGAGTCTTCTCGAGAAGCTATGGTTCTACTAGATTAGCCCATTTTAGATTTTACTTGGGCGCCGTTTTGAGGGTCAAAACAGCGTTGTATCAAAAACTGGTCAACATGAAATTCGTTCGTCTCGACGATATCTACAACTTTCATGTTGACCACGTTTCAAATTGAAACCTTTTTGAACCCGTAATTCCGTTGTTTCTGCAATAACTCGAGCGGCGAGCTGCTACTCGAGTATATGCTGCTTCTACTTGATTAATTCATGTTTTAACTTGAGTAATGAGCCTCTACTCTAGTATATTATGTTATTACTCGAGTAGGTATGTTACTACTCGAGTAGGTATGTTGTTACTCGAGTAGGTATGTTGTTACTCGAGTAGGTATGCTGCCACTCGAGTAGGCTGTTTCATTTTATGTTCAGACATCATTTTGAGGGTCAAAACGGCGTCGTATCAAAACATGGTAAACATGAAATTTGTTCGCCTCGACGAGATCTATAACTTTCATGTTGACCACCGTTCGATTTGAAGTCGTTGTAAACCCCTAATTTTGTGTTTTCCGCTATAACTCGAGTGGTGAGCTGCTACTCGAGTATATGCTGCTTCTACTCGAGTAATTCATGTTTTAACTCGAGTAATGAGCCTTTACTCGAGTATATTATGTTACTACTCGAGTAGGTATGTTACTACTCGAGTAGGTATGCTGTTACTTGAGTAGGTATGCTGCTACTCGAGTAGGTATGCTGTCACTCGAGTAGGCTGTTTCTGTCTACGCTCAGAGGCTATTTTGACGGTCAAAACGGCATTGTATCAAAAAATGATAACCATAAAATTTGTTCGTCTCGATGAGATCTACAACTTTCATGATGACAACATTTTGCTTTGAAGTCATCCTAGACCTCTATTTTGGGTTCACGCAAAACCGCTCGAAATAAACCGTTTTTGACAAAACTTTTTATAAACATATATATATATATATATATATATATATATATATATATATATATATATATATATATATATATATATATATATATATATATATATCTATACTATCTTAAAAAGATATACTAAGGTCTGCCAATATCATGAGTTCATAAATCAACCAAAAAATTCTCACCCTTCAATATGACTTGATTTTCTCTCCACCATCGGATCAGTCACTACTCCTCTATAATAAACCATGCGCTCTCCTCATTTACCCGCGCACACAGTACAAACCCTAATCCACGCGCTCTCCTCATTTACCCCACGACGGCGCTCTCACGACTGCCACTTTTCTCCGACTTCTCCCGCGATCTCCCCGCAGCTGGCGACCTCCACGACGAATTCTTCCCACCCACTGGCGCGCAAGTCTTGCAACTCCGCTCACGCTCACGCTCACGCTCTGTCGCTCTGTCCCTCTGTCGCAAACTCAGGTTCGATCTGCCTTTCTTCTCCATTTTCACTTCCCTCTCCTCTCTGATTTCGATTTCGTTTTCGTTTTCTGATTTCGTCATTTTCGGGCCTCAAGAGTATATTTTCTGATCTCGCCATTTTTGCCATTTTCGGGCTCTGCCGCAAACTTGGAAACAAAACAGTGATTGGTCTACAAAGACAATCAGAACTGGTAAGTAAAGACATGATGTACTTAGGTATTAGTGGGATAAAGAGTTGAGTGTTGTTGTTCTTTTCTGGCCCGCTTCTTTGTTCTGCAATCTTTTTCAATGGGTAGTTTAAGTTTTACCATTTAACACGCATTACAGAAATTCTGTTGCTCGAAGGAAATTTTTTCCATGGCCTAACATTTTTTTTCACTGTCATTCTTATGGTTCAAGTTTGTCATTCACTTACCTTCTATATGTTAATTTTACTTGCTCATTCGGTTATCTCTTTCAGGTTGAACTTTTGGCTTACACATGACTTTTGGCTTTCAGGTTGAACTTTTGGCTTTCAGATGACCAAGCTTTGCATAGGTAAGTCTTCTACATTAGTTCTTTCTTTCAGATTTCGTTTTCTGATTTCGCCATTTTCGGGCTTCACACAGCATCTCCTCTCTCTTTCAGATCCAAGAGTATATTTTCTGATTTCGCCATTTTCGCCATTTTCGGCCTCTGTCGCAAACTTGGAAGCAGAACAGTGATTGTTGTAGAAAGACAATCAGAACTGGTAAGCTCTTTCTTCTTTAGGCGCTTCCTCTCTTCTTCATATCTCTTATCTACAGAGCCCAAAAATCATGTTAGCCCTTCAGTAATGTATTAGGCAGAATTACATAAAGAAGGGGCACTCTCTCTTGCGCTATTTCATCCTAACCCTAGCCTATTATGCTAGAGCACTGATATAATGTTAGGCAAGGAGAGAAGAGAGGACCAGCTATACTTGCTTCTTATCTCATTTACTGTCAATGGGTTTGCTGTTGGTGATCGGAGTTATCCTTCATGTTTAATATTTTGGCTCCAGGTCCTCAGTAAAGGTTTTGTGAGGTTGATGATGTTTATATATTTTCAAGTGTATCAATGATTACTGTGCAGGAGAGGTTGCTTTTGCAGGTTCTCATAGCCTCTTCAGCTTTTAAAAGTTACCTTTTCAGATATTTTTTAAACAAAAGAATGGCCATGGGAATACATGAAACAATGGCCATGTAAATACTTGAAATAGATTCCAGTATAAATTCCATTATATGTTCACTAAAATATGTTCTCTTAACATTCATCCAAACAAAAGATCATTACATGTTCCCAGCAAGAACATATAATGGAAGACGATGGATCAAGTTAGAAATGGTGGTCTTACAATTTGCAATTTACCTGTCATTGGAATTGTCATTACTAAAGAAATCACAGGAGTTATTTGTGATGCTTTACATTCCTTTAAGGTTTTCGATTTAAATTTTGATTTCATTTTACAATTCCAGAATTTTTTTTTCCATTTCATTTAATTTTTTGCTCTAAATTTTTGTTTAAGAATTTCTGTTTGGAAATTTTATCTACGAAATCACTTGATTAGGATCATGAATAGCCTACCCATATAAACATGTATAGTACAATTTGCCATCTTTCATCAATCACATTCATTTTAGGCTTTGAATGGTGAGTTTTAAGAACAGACAATGCTATCAACATGTGAGATCCTTTATAGAACCATAAGCATCGAAAATAAAATGATTAATTGAAACGATCGTTTCTACCCTCGATCTTTGATTAATTGGTCCCACTTGGATAATGTCTATTTCTTCAGTACTGAATTACAACTGTGTGTAAGTTCCATATATTTGGTGAAGATTTCATAAATAATGTTATTTTTACCATTCACTTTTACTACATTACCGATATTTAATCAACCTATCAATTTCTTATTTTGTTCTCATTTAAAAAGTTCTTTAGAAATTTGGAAACCGCACGTACGCTTAAGAAAATTCATTTAGTGATTCAAAGATAAAAAACATTTTATGTCTCCTGTTTCACTAACTGCATACTTTCTAACAACAAAATAACAATTTCAATGACCCCATACTTCCTTACAACGAAGATACTTCAGCAAGTCAACAATGAGTCAAAATAATGTGAACAACGCAAATGAACATCAAGATCCACCGCTACACTCCATTACACAAAGTGAACCGATGGTGGAAGATGGAACAACTGCAAGCAATTTAACAAGCCAACCAAGCCACCGAAGAGGAAGACCTCCGACATACGCATTAAACCAACATCGAGCTGAGGCATCTAACGCCCGAAGAAGGGAACGACGTAGATTTCTACAAAGCATCGATGCGTACACATCAGGTAATATAAAATGGATGTAATAAATACATTTCACAAACCATGAAAACACAATAAGAACTTCATCATCCATTTGGTTTCAACTGCACCACTTAACTGCTTCAATTTCAGGGTCAAACGTCCACTCTATCAATCTAAGCAATCAACATTCGGAGAACAATGCAACGCCATTTGCAAATGAAACAACCGTTACAGAACCCTCAATTCCAATTTCAACAACAACTACATACGGTATTACATCGCTCATATTTCCTCAAACATAAAAACAAATATTTATTGAAATATAAGTACAATTGCGTAGTTTCTCTCATCTCTCTCAAAACAAAAAATTGCGCGATTTCTCACATCTCTGTGAAAATAAATAATGAACAGAAAATGACCTTAACGTCGATCACGCAACCTACTTACCCCCTATAATAACTCGGCGGAGAGGAAGACCACCAATACATACATCAACTAACAACCGACATGATGCAACAACTGCGCGAGAAACAACCACTACAGCACCGCGACAAGTACGACCAAGAGGACGGCCACCAATATACACATCCACTCTCCACCGACGAGAAGCAATTAATGCCCGCCAAAGGGAAAATCGTCGCGCTCGACAACGCAATCCTACCACACTCGAAATCCAAAATGACACTGCAAGCACAACAAACTATGAGGAAGAAATGCAACCTGAGGATGAACAACACACAACACACGGTAAGCCTCAATCTTAACACGTACAACTAAACCATATATATAAATAAGAACACTACATTACGTTAGTCTCACTATGATCGTCTGTCTATCACACAGGAAATACTCCTACTCAAGGATCAACATGCCATTTGACTGCAAGAAACTGTTACCCGGCAATACATGTGCCTCCGGTTACTCTCTCTTCACCTACCACTTGCCGTCATTGTCACGCTAAGCTTTTTCACAATGAGTCCATGACATTGTGTTGCAAAAGAGGATTGGTCGATGTACCAGATATTCCAGTACCACCTGAGCTTCTGGAATTCTTTACAACACAAACTACAGAAGGACGTCATTTCAGACAGAATATACGTTCATACAACCATGTATTCTCTTTCACCTCAATGGGAGTAACATTTGATGAAAGAATGCCGGCATTTAATCAGGGTATCTACACTTTTAGAGCACACGGTGCAATATATCATAGAATTGGCTCTCTACTACCAGAATATGGTTGTAGACCACGTTTTCTGCAAATGTTCATTTATGATACAGAGCACGAAATGGAGAATAGGTTGAACGAGAGTCCGGGCCTCACTGTACAAACAATTGAAAAGATCTCCAACATACTGGATGCAGTAAATCCATTCGTCCAAACCTTACGGCAATTAGCAAGACACTCGGATCTCCACCAATGCAAACTTCTGATAAAAGAAAGGCCTTCAACGGAGCGTCAGTACTCCCTTCCAACAGCATCACAAGTTGCAGCGGTATTAGTTGGCGCAGATGATTTCATGGAGGCAAATGATAGAGACATAATTGTAAAAACATATTCCGGAGAACTATTACCTGTAAAAGAATATTCTGGCTATTACGACCCTCTACAATATCCTTTGCTATTTCCACATGGTTCACATGGGTGGCGTGGCGACGAACTATTAAATCGTGCAGAACGAACAAGCTGTTGTGACTATTACTCCTACCAACTACAAGTACTTCAACATTTACTCTCACTTACGCATAACATAATATTACTGCTGAATCTTTACTAAATTATACTATGTCCATGTAGATCCGTGCAAACCGAATTTCCGTGCTTCACTACGCAGGCCGTCTACTACAACAATACATCGTCGATATGTACATAAAAGTTGAAACACAAAAACTACGGTGGATTAGATCGCACCAAAGCGATGTAAGGGCCGAGTTATATCAGGGATTGCAGGATTGCTTACAAAACGGTGAAAATGATGCGGGTACGTACTTTTACCATCGATTTTTAATCATATATAATTTCAATGAAGTTACATTTTTTCTTCAAATTTTAACTATACCTCACTACAGGTAATGTCGGCCGTAGGACAATTTTGCCGTCTTCTTTTATTGGAAGTCCAAGGGATATGTTCCAACGATATCAAGACGCAATGACAGTTGTACGAAATTTTGGTAGGCCAGATATTTTTTTAACAATGACTTGCAATCCTTCATGGCCAGAGATAATAAATGAGCTTCATCCTGGACAAACGGCGCAAGATCGCCCAGATTTAATCTCGAGAATATTTCAAGCAAAATTACAATGCCTAAAGGACGACATCTTCCATAAGGGCGTCCTGGGTAGAGTTGTAGCACACGTTCACGTGGTAGAATTTCAAAAAAGAGGTCTTCCGCACGCACATATGTTATTTATTTTCAATGAACACGATAAACTAAGTACTCCTGACGATTATGACTGCGTAGTCAGAGCCGAAATTCCAATACAGACAGATGAACCAGAGTTATACAATGCAGTGCTTAGACATATGATGCATGGACCATGCGGACGCTTAAGACCAAATGCGCAGTGCATGAAAAATAATGTTTGCAAAAAAGGGTTTCCAAAACCTTTCGTGGAAGCCACTACACACGGATTGAATTCATACCCACTCTATCGTCGTCGTGATGACAACAGAGAAATACGTCTGGGAAGAGATGACAACTTTATGGCTGACAATGGTTGGGTAGTTCCGTATAACCCATATCTTCTACTTAAATACGATTGCCACATCAATGTTGAAATTTGTAGCAGCATTAAGAGTATCAAATATTTGTACAAGTACGTGTACAAGGGTCCTGACTGGGTTGCATTCGAGGTGCGTCCGGGACCGAACTATGACGAAGTAAGTAAATACGTCGACGGCCGTTGGATTTGTGCGCCTGAGGCATCGTGGAAGCTTTTCAAGTTCCATATGTACCAAACATTCCCTTCTGTTGTCTGATTGCAAATACATCTGCCAGATCTACATCAGGTTCAATTCCGAAGCAATCAATCTATTTCCAATGTACTGACTAACGAACGGAATTCACGGACAATGCTAACAGAGTTCTTCAACACATACAACAACGGATTAGAAACAGTTGGTTACTTATATGTTGACTTTGCAAAACATTATAGGTGGCTAACATCATCGCGAAAATGGATAAGAAGAGTTCGAAATCGAACAGTAGTAGGCCGTATGTACGCTGTATCGCCAACCGAGGGTGAGCGCTTTTACTTACGTCTTCTGCTTAATCATATTCCAGCGCCAACATCATTTAATTTCCTATATACCGTTCATGGTATTCATTACACCACTTTTAAGGAAGCTGCTGAGAAACGAGGTCTACTTGAAGAAGACAATAGCATCAGAGAAAGTCTTGCGGAAGCCAGAAATTTCAGAATGCCTGCGGCACTGCGAAGATTATTTGCAACAATTTTATTGTACTGTCAACCGACTGGGGTAAGAACCCTATGGGATGAAAATCATGCGGCGATGATCGAAGATTACGGTAGCACAAGCTCTGTAAATAGTGATTTCTTAATAAATAGATTATTGTGTGAGTTAAATAATATCTTTGAGCAATATAACAAAAGCACAAAAGATTTTGACCTGCCAAGATTAAGCGAGGGCATACAATACTCAATTGACTTGCCGGGTTTGATTGATAATGAGTTATCAATTCCAATATCGACAACAGATCTAAATTCAACATCGCTACTAAATCAGGGGCAACAAATAGCGTACAACACAATATGCACTTCCATAAGAGAAGGAAATGGAGATATTTTCTTCGTTGATGGTCCTGGTGGAACAGGTAAAACATTTCTCTATCGATCTATACTAGCAACTTTCCGCAACGAAGGTCGTATTGTGATAGCAACTGCAACATCCGGAATAGCAGCAAATTTACTCCCAGGCGGTTGCACAGCTCACTCAAGGTTTAAAATTCCTATAAAACTAGAGAACGTACTAAATTGCGGTATCAGTAAACAGTCTGATTTGCGAAAATTGGTTGAACTTTCTTCCGCAATCATTTGGGACGAGACACCCATGGCCAATAGAAAAACATTCGAAATTCTAGACCGTACATTGCAAGATGTATTAGAAATAAATAAGCCTTTTGGTGGGAAAGTCCTAATCATGGGAGGAGATTTTAGGCAGGTGACGCCGGTTGTTGTGAATGGCACGAGATTGGAAATAATTCGCTCAAGCATCGTTGAGTCTTACTTATGGCCAGGTGTCAAGATACTTAAATTAAAGGAAAATATGAGAGCACGCAATGACATCGAATTTGCAGATTTTCTTGCTAAGGGTCGGAAATGGGCTCGAGCCAACAATAGAAAATGACATGATTCGCCTTCCGGAGTCAATTGTTATGCCTTGGGAAGGAGATCAATCAATTGATGCTTTAATAGATTTCGTTTTCCCAAATATGCAAACTTATGATGTCAACAACACCGATGCTACGTATATGGAGACAAGAGCTCTAATCACTCCATTAAATGAAGATGTTAACAAGTTGAACGAAAAATGCATGGAAATATTTCCGGGGGATAGCACAACTTACTACTCTTTCGACTCAGTTTCAACTGATGACCATGACTTATATCTCCCGGAATTTTTAAACTCTATTAATCCAGGAAATCTACCAACACACAAGCTGACATTGAAGCGGGGCTGTCCAATTATGCTTCTCCGAAATATAGATCCCAAAATTGGATTATGCAACGGCACAAGGCTAATTTGTCGCAGATTTGGAAGGAATATTATTGAAGCAACAATATTGGTCGGGCATTTCAAGGGACTCAGAGTTTTCATTCCACGCATACCGCTAAAAAGCGCAGAAGATTACAAAATGCCATTCGAACTAACGAGGAAACAATTTCCAGTCAGATTGAGTTTTGCATTAACAATTAACAAGTCGCAAGGCCAGACAATTGGAAATGTCGGAATTTATCTTCCAAACCACGTCTTCAGTCATGGACAATTGTATGTGGCTTTATCAAGAGGGGTTTCGGCGCAGTCCACGAGAGTTTGGTCAAAAACTATGCTATCGAAGGTCATGCGGGTGTGTACACGAAAAATGTGGTCTTCAAAGAGATTTTTGATCGGGTCGACCCGACGACAATGATATATTGAATTTCAAAAAAGAGGTCTTTCGCACGCACATATATTATTTTATATTCATGTTCAGCAAATGTTGACGTTCGATAAATTGAGTTTATAAACAAT
The DNA here is from genome assembly GCA_039583875.1 of Platanthera guangdongensis. Classification (NCBI taxonomy): domain Eukaryota; kingdom Viridiplantae; phylum Streptophyta; class Magnoliopsida; order Asparagales; family Orchidaceae; genus Platanthera; species Platanthera guangdongensis. The sequence goes on along the minus strand of CM077148.1, from coordinate 113,926,505 downwards.
AAAGAAATGTTCCCCATTTGTAAGTTCTCTATACTTTCTATGTTTTAGTTTGATTTTTAAACTTTTTGAATACACGAAAACATAACTTAATGAAATTCTCTCTTCTACGTCAAAGGTACCTACCACGACATATGTCGCTCCCACGACATATGTCGCTCCCACGACATATGTCGCTCCCACGACATATGTCGCTCCCACGACATATGTCGCTCCCACGACATATGTCGCTCCCACGACATATGTCGCTCCCACGACATATGTCGCTCCCACGACAAAACGCGCTCCCACGACATAAGTCACTCTCACGACAAATGTCACCCCCACGACAAATGTCACCCCCACAACAAATATCGCCCCCACGACAAATGTCGCCCTCTTTGACAAATGTCGCTACCATGACATATGTCGCTCCCACGACAAATGTCGTTTTTCGACAAATGTCGCACCCACGGCAAATGTCGTTTTCCGACAAATGTCGCCCCCATGACAAATGTTGGTTTTTCGACAAATGTCGTCACTACGACATATGTCGCCCCCACGACAAATGTCGCCCTCTTTGACAAATGTCGCTACCATGACATATGTCGCTCCCACGACAAATGTCGTTTTCCGACAAATGTCGCTCCCACGACAAATGTCGTTTTCCAACAAATGTCGCCCCCATGACAAATGTTGGTTTTTCGACAAATGTCGTCACTACGACATATGTCGCTCCCACGACGAATGCCCCCCGGGCCGGAGGCCCGTGCCAGTCACTCGTATATATATATATATATATATATATATATATATATATATATATTCTTGGACTTAGGTTTTAGAACCAAACTTCATTCTTCCGTTATTTTTCTCCCGAACCAGAGCAGCGAGCGAGAGAGAGAGTTTCTTTTTTGTGAATCTTCCGGTGGCCGCCGACGGTTCTCCGGTGCTCGAAATCTTCAACCGAACTAAGATCGGAAAGCTCTTACCGAGGCAATCGTGGTAATTTCTTCCCCATTTCTTGAGTTTTTTCGTTAGGGTTTTTCGGCCCTAATCCCTTTTTGGCCATTTTTGTCTAGATTTCAACTTCTCCCGCACCCTTTTGCCCCGATCTATGACGTGGAGTGATTTCGGAGGACTTTTCCGGTAAAACCAAGACAAGTGGTGGTTTCTCCTCGTTTCTCCTTGTCCGATTCGATGGTAACGGCTATGTTTTTTCACGTCCCCTAAAATTTTCTACAATTATTCTTCCCAATTATTGTTATGATTAACCGCTTTGTTGATCACATGTTGTTATGATGTGTTGTCGTGCTAAACTCGATCTTGTCTACTTATGTTTAATCGTTCTTGAAGTGTTTTAGCGATGGTTTAAGTGCCTTAGCTCTCGTTATCAAACGTTTTAGAGTTTAATTAGGGTTGTAAATCGTTCCTAAGGGTTGATCAACCGCGTCTTGAGTTCGGTAATGTCTAGTAGAATCTGTCGAGCCAAGTCCCGAGATGTTTGGGTTGTGGTTTCTTTGGTTTTTCATTGGTTTCAGGAGTTAGTGGGCGTGACCACCTCCGCAAGGTTGTTTCCTTCATTAGTACCTTTGGAACTCTACCGTTGTTTTGGGTATCTGCGGTGTATGGTGGAGTGTATGAATCTCTCCTGCAGTTAAACGGATTTAATCTTCATGAGGGGTGTGTCCAGCTAAGTGACCATCTCGCCCGTGTTTTTAGGTAGAGTGACCACACGTGGTTAATAAAGGTTATGTATTTTCTTCCTTATGATTTACTCATGTTCGTCACCTTATTGCCTTGAGCTTATGGTGTGTTTGCATTGTACGTGATGATTCACGTGAGTGTTTCCTTTTCTGTTTGATGCTTAATTCGTACTTTATGTTAGTATTTTTGGTCTTGGGTTGGTACCCCTTTTGACCTTTGTTTACCAATGCTTAATTTTTCTGCCACCATTTGTACCTACTTGCTGAGGCGTTCTGTTTTTGGAATGCCTCAGGTTCAGAGCAGTAGCGGTTAGCAGTGCTAGTTTTGGAGTTTTTTGGGCGCAGCGTTGGCCGTGTTTGTTGCCTCGTCTCAGCGAGGTAGTTTGTTGTTGGTTTAGTTTTACTAGTTCAGACATACTTTTTGTTCGTGGGTTCATGTCAGCTTGTTGGCGCCCACTGATTTGTTAGTTTTTCATACTTGCTAGCTGCTCATTTATTTAAAGTGGATGTGGCTTACTTGCTCTCTGGGAGGATTTATGCTAGGAATGCATGTTAGGTATTTTCAACTATAAAATCTACTACTATTACTTCATACATTACATGATTTGAAACTCTAACCCGTTATTTTTAGCGACCGTAAAAGCTATCTTTCCTACTATAATAAATTTAGAGTTCTGCATGGCATGAGTTGTACTTTGGGAACGTTTATTCTCATGTAGGATGTTTGAGTTAATCTAATCAAGTATTTTTCCACAGCGTATCATATATTTTAATCCGTGGACTAGATGAGCCACTATGCCGAGGGATACGGCTAACTTCTACTCGTAACTGATTTTCCTTAAAATAACTTTAAAAGAACCTTTCTTCATGTTTAGTGGTGTCTGCCCAAGCGTCCGCAGTTATCCCCTGCTGACGTGCATCATGACGCGCATTTTCCCTTACTCTAATAAGCTTTATTTGAGGTGAAAATGCGGGCTGTGACACTACTTGATGCTGCCACCCGTCACCTTTAATAAATTAGTGCAGCTCATCCGAAGCAACCACTTCACTCATCAAATCCACCTCCACCTTTGCATGGCTCTCCATTTAATGCTGGCCGGCTCCCTCTTCCCTTCTCTCTCTCCCCCCTTTTATATTTTTCTCCCCTCTTTTATTAATCATTCATCCCCCCTTCTTCTATTTATATTTTTCTATTTTTATTTCTTTAAATAACATGCCTTGAACCTTGTTCTCTCGCTCCTTCTCTCTCCCCTCATTAATACCAATCAATCATCTCCCCATACATGCATGGCCGCCCCCCCTTGTGCCCCTTCATCTACACCTCCCTCTAGAACCTCCCCCTCATCTATATAAGGAGCACTTGCCTCATGCTTTTGGAAGTTGGAATTTGGAGAGCAAGTGAGAGTGCTAGTTCAAGAGAGAGTTCTTTTCTTCCTTATTGTTAAGTTCTTTTCATTATTGCACTCTTTTCTTGGTACTATAATATTGATTTTTTATTATTATTGTGTACTCTTTTTGTCAATCAATGAAAATGAAATTTTTCTATCTTATTGTAGTCTTTTTCTTGAATATGCGTAGCTAAGTTTTCTATAGCATTCGATCATGAGTATCCATGAAATGAGATAAGATTTTTCTTCGTTTCTTAGTTTTATTTTTGCTCGATTATTCTCGATCCTTCTTTGATTTTTCTCGTGTCGATTCCGTATTTCGGTATACGTTAGTAGGCAATTTGATCTCATTTCATAGTAGTCGAGAGACTCGTTGACTTGAAAGATCACTCAAAGAAGGAAGGAGTTGCACGCAATCCTAGAGATAGGAGGACGTAAATCCTCCGGATTGGATTCAAATCCAATAGTGCGGTTCACTTTGATAATGTAACTTTAGACCTTTTGATTTGCAAAGAAATTTTGGTCAAAACGTCTAGAAGTTAGGAGATTTAATGCTATAGCGAGATTATTTCTTATTTTCAGATCTGTTATGGTCGAGAACGATTTGCAATTATAAAATTTATTTTTTATACTTCTTATCTCTTTTCATGGTGAATCATTGATCGAATGCTATCTTTTGAATCTGAAATTTTTGTTTTGATATTATTTTGGTTTAATTTAAAATTCTCAAAGCACCCAACAATCGTACGGTAGGATAATAGCAGGAGTGTGAGTAATAGTAATTGACAGCCCCGTGTTTTTAATACGACCTTGGTACTGCAATTCGATAGGTACACTTGCCTGTTCGGGTTGATAGTCATTCAATTCACAAAGTTTTTGGCGCCGTTGTCGGGGACCCTTTTTCGTCAATATTAGGAAAACACTTTTGATATTACCTCTGCAAAAATAAAAATTATTATTATTATTATTATAATCAACCCAGGTCATCGTTTTCTACCCCCACCTAAATTCTCTCGAAGAAATTCAAAAAAGGCAAGGGGGGCTTGAATTCCCACCAATGTTGCTTAGTACTGTTGCGACCCCGTTACTGGATAGTCCTTCGGGAAGTTCGAGAGTTAATCAATTTTAAAAAAAATTCTATTTCTCCAAAAAAAGAGAAAACCAAAAAAAATTATCTTTTTCTTCTTCAAGTTTCTATTTCCGTTCTTCTCTTTTTCTTTCCTCCATTTTCCTTCTATTTTTTTTTCTAGTGCATGACCCGCACGAATCCGTTGCTACTTGTTGACTTGGACCTAGAAATAGCGCCCTTTGGAGAAACTTGCGATTTAGGGGTTCCACTTCTCAAACAGCGGTTGAGGATTTTGACGGTGATTGTAACTTCAAATCTGAAATGGGAGAACCCAACCCAGAGGTTGCCCACCGAAGGACAATGTCCGATTATGCTCGGCCCAACCTGGAGGGTACAGAAACAAGTATTGTTCTCCCTGCAATTACGAACAATAACTTTGAGCTTAAGCCTAGCATCATACAAATGGTGCGGCAATATGTACAGTCGACGGATTTACAGATGAAGATCCGAACTTGCATATTGCTTGTCTCTCGAGATCTGTGTCACCTTCAAAATCAATGGTGTCTCAGACAGACGACACAATTAGGGTAAGACTCTTCCCCTTATCCTTAAGAAAAAAAAGCCAAACAGTGGTTGAGTTCTCTTCCAAGAGGATCAATCACCACTTGGAATATTTTAACAGATAAATTTCTCGCTAGATATTCCCCCCGCTAAAACTGCGCGAACTTCGAAATGATATTACCTCTTTTTCTCAAATTGCTTCTGAGACTCTCTATGAAACTTGGGAGAGGTTCAAGGAACTTTTGAGATGCTGCCCTCATCATGCTATGCCTGTATGGTTACAAGTCCAGACATTCTATAATGGGCTAAATTAAGAGACTAAGCAATGATAGATGCCACTTCAGGTGGGTCTTTGGACCATAAAACTCCGGAGGCCGCTCTTGAGCTTATCGAGGACATGGCGATGAACACTTATCAGTGGAACTTGTCTAGGACTCGCCCAAATAAACTTGCAGGTATCTACGAAGTGGACTCTGTGTCCCAACTGGAGCTTCAAGTGGAGATGCTGAACAAGAAAGTAGCGGAGATGACTGCTGCTACCGCCCCTCAGGTATATGAAAATGCAAATGCTGCTGCCGAGCAGGTGGATTATCTGGGGAACATACCCAGGCCTGCTCAAACAATTTTTCTAATTTTTCTAATTTTTCTGCTCCTCCTGGTTTTAATAATGCTTCAAACTCGTATCACCCCGGATGCCCTAACCATCAGAATTTTTCGTGGAGTAACCCTGCAAATGCCACACTTCCACCACATGATTTCACTCCACCACCACCACATCAAACTCAAATTCAAAACAAAAATTTTTAAAACCTCCATCTTTGGAGGAAATGTTTTATAGATATATAAGCACGAACGAGGTGACCATTAGAAATTTAACAGGGTTGATGAAAAATCTAGAGAACACGGTCTGGCAACTCGTTAAGGTTATTTCTGAGAGGCCACCTGAGACTCTTCCCTCAAATACTGAACCCACCCAAGGGAGCACGCGAATGTGATTTCCCTTCAGAGCGGTAAAGTATTCCAAGAGCCCACCACTAGGGAAGAGCTAGAGGTGATTGCCTCTCTTGCTGCTGAACAAACCATCGTTACAGAAATTAATGATAACTATCCTGAAAGTGAAAAAGAAAAATTTATTTTTGAAAAGGAGAACCATAATTTTCAAAATGATACTCCAGAGTTTATAAAAGAATTTCCGTCACCTCCCTATCCCGCTAAGCTTAGGAAAGACAAACTAGATGATCAGTACCAACGCTTTCTCGAGATGTTCAAACAAATCCATATTAATCTGCCGTTTCACGAAGCTATTAGTCAAATGCTTAAGTACGCTAAATATCTTAAGGATTTGTGGACTAATAAAAAGAAACTGGAAAACTATCTCATGTAACGTTGAACGAAGAGTGCTCGGTGGTCATTAATAATTCTAATCTTCCTAAAAGATAAATGATCCGTGTTGAAATCGATTCCTCGATCTCCTGTGGAGTTCGCCCTTGGGGAAGGGGTGGTCTCGCGCCTACTTCACTCTTGCAAGCCAAACAACAAAGAAGACAAGGTGACGCAGACCCAAGGGCTCGGCAGGGAGGTCCCACCACAAACCCGGAAGATCTTACAGCGCTTCCCCTCCTTAGCCAAAAGCCGAGCTAAGGTACCCTCAGAAAGCACTTGAAGATCGGAGCAGAGAGCACGAAAAACCTGCCTTCTGGGGTACCCCTTGGGTCCTATTTATAGTTTTTAGAACTTGGACTGCCAATAACAAAAATAACTGACCTGAAATTACTAGAAAACCCTTGGTTGGGTCTGCCAACAGCCAAACTCCGCTATTTTGAAGGGCTATGGGCAGACCCGCTGGGGCAAAACAGTAAAAAGTACCTCATACATCCAGGTGAGCTGGGGCGCTTTGACCACCTCGGCATGTTCTCTGCTCGCCTACTGCTGCCGAGCTCCACTGCAAGGATGCGAGTTGTGTCTCGCTTGGCGAATGCCGAGCTCGGGGTCGCCGATCGTCGATCTCTGGTCGACGGATGCCGAGCTCGGGCTCACCCCCTTTACTGTCGAGCTCGCCTATTGTCCTCAGCCCGATCTGCCTAGACCCTGGTGACCTTGCTCGCCGGACACGGGTTGTACACAATCCCCGCTCTTTTTGAGCTTGTCAAAGCTCGGAAAGAAACACCCAACCCCAAGTGTGCGCGAGTGCTGGTTGGCGAGTTGGAGGGAATCTTTGGGTGGGGGCCACCCGCGGCTATATATATGTGCACCTGCCCACCTGCCTGACTCTTGCCATTCCCTCTGCTACCCTGCCAAGATGCCTCTTCCTAAGGAGATCCAAGAGCACATAGACCGAGCCCGCCAGGCCTCCGCAGCTTGCGTTGCCGCCCTGACGGCGGTCCCCGCAAAAGCTCCCCAAATCGACTCTGCCGAGCCCAGCTCCAAGAGGTCAAAGCCATTCCCTGAGGCGGCTGAGCCCATTTTCAACGACCTGAGGCCACCCTGGCTCGCGAGACTGGCTCTTCCACCCGAACTATTCTTGAGAAGGATAGAGAGGTTGTCGTAGTTGTCGACGACCAGGACGGTCAACCAAATGGCGAGGGCGTCGCGCCGCGAGAGCCCACACCGCGAGGCGAGACCACGCTCGCCAACTCGCGATTCATGGCACCGACAGCCATCCCCCCGGACCCGCCTCTTCTCTTTGGGATCCTGCCTGTGAGCTCGCAGAGGCCGAATTCGCCAGTGTGCTCCTCCCCTCCTCGCCAAAATAAAGTGGCCGCGGGGGCGGGTCCGGGGACCATTCCCACCCCGGATTCGAGCTCATCTCGCAGGGGGCTCACGGCCCAGGTCGCGGGAAGGATCTAAGGTTTCATCCCTCCCCACACCTCCCTTGAGCTGCCGAGCTCGTCTGGCCAGTCTTGCTTGACTCCTTGCTTCATGAGTTTTTCTTGCCTCTTTTTGCTAACACCTGTCTGCACACTCTTCCCAGTCAATCGGAGCCGAGGATCCTCGCGGTTACCCACTATTCTCCCCTCACCTCCCCGAGCTCGCTGGACTCTTACCTGGGTCCTGAGTGGATCAAGGCAAGTTGATGAGGAGGGAGGTCAAGCTCCTCAAAAGGTTTGAGAGGTCTTGACCTCCCTCCTCAACAACGCTTGCCTTGATCCACCTCAGGACCCAGTAAGAGTCCAGCGAGCTCGTGGAGTGAGGGAGAATACGTCTGGGCGCTAGGACCCGCGAGGATCCTCGCAGCCTTTGACTGGGAAGAGG